>MU184871.1:69986-94828 GCA_016904865.1 Pissodes strobi | reverse complement strand
CGATTCGAGCTCCCCTGTGTTTGTCTATAAACTAAATGTCCTGCATTGGCTCCAGGACGAGAACCGAGTGTCCCTGACTAAAATCCCTTGTGACAATGTTCAGTGTTGTATTTTTAGTTGTTTAATTCGAAAAAAAAAAACATTTTTTTTAAGGCATGGGCGGACACTTTCTTTTATCAATAATATTCGGTATGATACCCTCCGGGGCCCCACTAGACTTTATATTTTTAATCTTATTAAGGCTAAATAAGCCCCTTATTATTACAGATAACACTACTACAAACACACTAAAACAAAATCGTTAAAAGGATATTTAAGATATTAATTAAAAAAAAAAAAACGATTTTTTTAAAGTTTGACATCCTGTATCTTGGAAACTATGCATTTTCGGACCCAGGTTCATATGAGAAAAATTTAATATTTTCTTATGTAGAATCTCTCCTGAAATTATTCGAACGGTATTTTCGGACATCCTGCATATCGTTGAATTCATCTTTTACTGGCCTATTTAGAAATATGTAAGAAAAAAGGGCATTCTATTTAAAAAAATTACCTTAATTTGACCCCCTTATATAAAATAGGGTGACAATTAAAACACTACAAATAATAAAAGATCGTTTAACTAGAAACATCCCTTATATTTTTAATTTTTTTTGCAACACTCATAGATTTCGAGTTAAGGTATGGGCTCAACTTAAAGCGGTCACCCTGTACATTATTCACCAAACAAAATCAAAAGTTGTTGTATTTAGTAGTCTGTTAAAACAAAACTTACGTTGATGCCATTAGCTTTGCTGACTTCTTTTGTTCTTTTGATCTTCTAGCGATCAACATTTTTTGACAAATACTACTGTTTTTGGAATCAGGTCGCTTTTTTCCCCATATTGATACAAAAACAATAAAACAAAGTAAGAAAAATCGAGATAGAACGGTGCAAACCATTTTGCTCTATCTTTAGCCGTTTAGAGTTTACAGGCTGTCAAACTTGGTCAATGGCCGATTTTCAACTGTCAATATTTCGAGAACAGTTGGAGATAGGTGTAGAACATTTTTCATGAAATGTGTCTAGAATTTGATGTAGAATCTAAATGTGCAATAATATGCAGGGCATTCCATTAAAAAAAGTCAATAAACGAATGCCAGGTTTTTATGAAGCACCCTGTATAATTGAAAATATTTTACGATATGCGACACGACATATCCTACAATTTTTGCATTGAACATTTTTTTATCTCTGTAAATAGGGAGATACGGGACAGTCACACTAACGGACCACCATGTAGGTATTTTCCCCTTTATTATTATTATTCCTTGAAAATAGTCATTATTTATCTATAGGTAATAATTATTGATGTAGATACCTTTTTCCAAATATATAGGCTCGTAACCTGCCTAAAGTGTTTAGAAGACCTTTTTATAGTTTATGTTATAGTCTCTACGAAGTTAATTGAAACAGTTGGGACTCTTAATAATTTCTAATTATTTTGTGTAGGCGCTCGCCGGCAACTGAGAACAGACTATGCCGACATTAAATTAAGAGTCCCAACTTTTTCAATTGACTTGGTAAAGACGATACCTACGTCTAGACTAGGTAGAAGCGAGTCGATTGTTTATCTTATCCTTCGTATTTTTGAAGCCTACAGAAATATTTGTTTTATCATTCAAATTTTGAATCTCGAGTGTGCGGGTCGTTCTGTAACTTGTGATTTATTGTGTTTTGGTTCTATCAGTGCTTTGTTTTATTGTTTTTGTATCAATATGGGGACAAAAACCGTTTTGTTCTATCTATAGCCGTTTAGATTTTACAAGCTGTCAAACTTGATAATTGGTCGATTTTCAACTGTCAATATTTCAAAAACCGTTAGAGATAGGTATAAGACATTATTCATGAAATATGTCTAGACTTTTTCGCACAATCCAAATATGCAATATAATACATGGCATCCCATTTAAAAAAATTCGATTGGTTTTTGCTGAACATATCCGAATTCGCGGGAGAAAATTACATAAGATGGCTATTTCGGTTTTTTTATAAAATTACAGGGAAAGTAAAAAAATCGCCTCGTTGGATAACCCTGTACAGCCTGTCAAACATCGCAGCTGGCCGATTTTCAACTGTCAATATTTCGAAAAACTTGGGGATAGATATAGGGCATTATTCACGAAATGTGTCTAGAATTTCATGCAGAATCTAAATGTGCAATAATATACATTCCATTAAAAAACTCAAAAAACGAACGACAGAATTTTATAAAGCACCCTGTATAATTGAAAATATTTTCACAATATTTACCACAACATATCTTACAATTTTTGTATTTAACATTTTTTTTTATCTCTGTACGGGTCTTTGTTACACTAATGCGCCACCTATATCTGTGGAAAGTTTGAGAAGCGGCTACAATATCATTTAGAACAGTCTACAAAATAAATAATAATCCCAAATATTATATTTCTGAAAACTGGTTTCGTCCAACGAGCGATCGCCCGACCGGCTCAAGGTCAGGTTGTAAACAACAGACACACACCACGTGGCCTCGCGCCGATGCCAGCTTTTACCAGAAGAAATAATTCTAAATAAATTCATGTGTTTGAGCGACAAGGGGGCGTGTCGAATCAGCGATTTTGTCTCAAAATCTTTATTCCAGGATTATGGACAAACTATTTGATCGAAATTTTTTTTCTTTTATCAATATGTCTAGATTATGATCCACTAGGGTCGTACAGACTTATTTAGTTTTCTCCTGTTATTTTTTTCTCCTAATATATTAAAAGCTAAAATTAAGAAATTAAATTTTTTATCACTGTACTGCCCTAGATTCAGTAATTCTAAGCGAGTTTTATACTTGGCTAATTTTCTTTATTATGCATATTAACGAAGAAAATCGGGAACAAAAAAAATACTGCTGATGAATCCCCTTAAAAGGGCATACTACTCCACGTATGAATTTTTTAATGATGGAGATGTTGGATCCATGGCATGACCTGTAGTTTTTTAGTTTTTTCATTTTTTAGATTTCGTAGTGTTTTACATATGTTCATCCTGTTTTCTCGTCTTCTTTTTCTCTTTTTTTAACTGTTAAGCATAACAATTTTGCAAAAACTTTTAATACTTTCTTGTATTTTTATTTTATTGTATTACTTTTTTATTACTTTTTTTTAAATGATTGACACGATCTATGCCCAAGGGTAAAATGAAAATGTAATTTTTCTTATGGATCAAATAAACTTCTATCTATCTGTCTATCTATCTATCTATCTATCTATCAATTTTGCTGTAAATAATGATGTTACTTTTTCAGTAGGTCAGTTGTTTTCTAGCTATGGTATGACTGAGCTGGTCGAATGGATGACGAGGATTACTCCTGTTTCAGCAAGTAGGATCGATAATGGTTTTACCAACATAAAAAAATCAAATGTTGTTTGTCAGAATTGTGAGCTTTTCTTATCTGATCATCATGAGCAACTGGTAACATTTCAAATTAGGGAAACAGGTAATAAAGTAAGCTACACCAAAAAAAGATTCATCAGTGATCAAAATATGCAACATTTTATTAATTTATTGCAACAGAAGGATTGGTATGACATAACAAATATAAATGATGTTGATGAAAAATACAATACCTTTTTCAGAATATTCTTTTTTTACTTTGGCATTGTGTTTCCCCTAAGTACAAGCAGAGATAAGGAAAAACCATCTTGGAAATTAAAAATTATTCTAATTATATCAAAAACCTCTATGATACTTATAAAAGATCAAGCTGCCAGCAAATGAAAATGTTTTACAAACAAGAAAGAAACCATTATAGACATTTTTTATCTAACATTAATAAGAGTCATAATGATAACAAAATAATTAACTCAAAAAACAAAAACTACATGGAATGTTATCAATAGAGAAACTAATAAATCTGTTTCTAATTCCAATGTAAAAATAAACAATAATGGTTCTGTAATAGAAGACCCAAAGATAATTGCGGATTTATTCAGTAATCAGTTCAATTTACAACATACACATAACTCAACATATATTGGCGAAAATGTCAGACCAATCCCCTCCATTTTTCTACTTCCAGTAGATATACATGAGATCTTGAGTATTATAAAAAACTCACCAAATAAACAGTTATCAGGTTTGGACGAAGTGCATGTCTTTCTTTTAAAGCATGTAGCACACTCAATATGTCAACCACTTACTGATATTATAAATGAATGTTTCAGCTCGGGAGCTTTTCCTACTTCTTAAAAAAAAAGCTAAACTAATACCTATATTAAAGAAGGGTGACCACCCCCCATTATCTTTTAAATTACCGGCCTGTATCGTTAGTGTCGTCATTCCCTAAAATCTTTGAGAATGCCATCTGTATCAGATTAATGGCTACTATAGAGCAAAACAACATCCTATCTAATACACAATTTGGCTTCAGGCCCAAAAAATCGACCCAACTCGCGATTTATTAAGAATGTTGACAGGAATGAGAAAGTAGCCGGTCTATATTTTGATTTATCAAACGCTTTCGACAGAATAGACCAAAATATTCTAATACAAACACTGCAAGCGTATGGCTTAAGAGGAATCTGTGCTGATCTGTTAAAATCCTATCTCTCAAATAGACAGCAGCTGGTGTGCATTTTGCATAACAAGGGCAGATATTTCTCTAAACCGGTGGATCTTGAGCAGGGTGTACCCCAAGGCTCTATCTTGGGCCCGCTCCTAATCCTGCTGCGAATAGTCTCTGTGATGGGTTTGCTGCTGGTTTGGTTTGTCAGTATGCGGACGACACATCACTGATATTGGCGAGCCATTCTCTGGGTAATCTGTCTGGAGAATGTTCGCAGGCAGTCCAGGATATGAGTCGGTGCTGTGGGGAAAATAATCTGAAATTAAACATATATTATACAAAACTGGTCTACTTACTTTTAATAAGTCGAAAGAAAGTAAATCTCTTTATGTTAAACATGATGAAAAGTGTATCCCTTCTGCCGATCATATCAAATTTTTAGGGATTTATATTGATTCTACTTTACAGTGGGAGAAACAAGTTAATGTCTTAACATCAAAATTGAGTAACAACTGTGCAATTGTACGAAGGCTTCGTGAGATAGTGACCACAGAAACTCTTAAGATATTCTATCATGCATCTATAGAATCAATAATTAACTATGGCATACTGTTCTGGGGGTCTTCGTCTTTTCCAGACAGAGTTTTCCATGGGCACAAAAGAATTATAAGATGTATTTACAAACTCAAACCACGAACTTCCTGTAAACCCTATTTTGAAAGGCTCATTATTCTGACTGCTCTATCTTTATACTTCCTGTCATTGGTGCTATTTGTGAAAAATAATCCAAATTCATTTTCTACAAATGAAAATGGATATGCTCCTACTATGAATATAAAAACAAGAAATAGGAGTGACTCGAGCATTCCTTTGCACAACTCCACTTTCTATGAAAGAGGTCCCTACTACAGATCCATTAAAGCTTATGAACTACTTCCCCCAGAAGTCAAGAGTGTTGAGGCTCCCTCACACTTTAAAAAAAGAGTTGTACAATATTTACAAGGAAAATGTTACTACAGTTTTAAATTTCAATTTTAAATTATCGTAATTGTTGAATATTATTATATAGATTGTTTGTTTCTGTTGACTATAGTCTATTGTTTTAGTGCAACAAAATGTATATGTGTTATTAATTTCCTATATGTCTTACAATATTTTAAACTGCACTGTGTAATATGTATGTTCATTTATTAATAATTTTATTCTTACAATGTATATAAATATTATTTAAAGTTTGATTACTTGATTGCAATGATTTTAAAAATCAGTTCTGTTTAACGTTGCTGTGTCATGTACAATATGATTTTTTTGTGGCAATAAAGAATATTATTATTATTATTATGATTATTATTATTATTATTATTATTATTATCATTATAAAAGATATGTGTACTTTAGTAATCGGTTCCAGTGTAAATTTACTAAGTCTTTTACCAGTAGACTTTGTTATTGTTTTTAACCAAAGTCTCTCCTCACCTAACGTATAAAATCCTAATTTGAGCATTTAAAGTACGAAAAATTTAGATTCAGATCCAATTGCAGCTAGTGTAAGTTGCGTATAAAACAATATTATGGATCCGGAATTGCAGGCCTGCATATCTTGAAGACTATATTGCCTGAAACTCCGGGTAAAAGCACTCACAGATTTCGCGAGATACGTTTGACGGGACAAAACTCGACGGTATATCAAATGTAATGCTACAAAGGATCCTTCATAGAGAGCTCGCGGAGTAGTTTTTTTAATAAAAGATGTACTGCTGCGGCTTTGTTTTCGAAAATAGATCTCTGTGATTTGAGAGACGAACAGTTTTAGCCTCCAAAAAAATACTTTATTTAATATTTTATTAGACATTGAGTGTGTGGGGCATTGTCGAGGCACCAGTATATATTCAAAGACAAACATCATTTTTCGGTTGAACGCTGCTTAAATATGGGTTTTTGGAAGATGCTAATTGTTTTTTGGTTTCACTGATTTTAATTTCAGTAGTGTATGAATCCCCGTGCTCAACCTCTTCCGACCTAGGCCTTTAATGGAATGCCCTTGAATGTCCTTGAACTAGACTCCTTGCAGTTGACCTTGAAGGGTCAATTATATTGCGCATCATTGAATGACCTTGGGACCATAGACACTGCATTGACCTTGAATAACTTTCGTAATATGAACGTCAATTTGTCCTTGGATAATTTTGAGAATATAACCTTTACAATATGGGATACTGCTTGCCTTTGTGTACTTTTTTTGATCTTGAATAAATGCACTTGACCTAGATTTTATGAATGATCTTAAGAATTTTAGAAGCATCACTGCTTTAAAATAGATTACCCTTGATCTCCAGTTCAGAATGTTTGAAGATTTGAACTATAAATGTTCTATACGGTGCAGGAGAAGACTCTTACTTTACTACAACTACTGGGAACTATGTTTGCGATAATTGTAGTCTATCATCTAGTTGTATATATATTTGTTAAATCTTCAAGTGAACATATAAAATCATTACCGTGGAAACTTTCAGTCTTCAAATATTATTTCTCCATAGGTTTTCTATGTGTTTCCAAGTTCTGAACCAATACGTTGCAACACGTTTTTCTTCTTGAAGTCAAAAGTAAAGATTTTTAATTAAAACGAAACCTAGCCCCGGAGAGTCGTGTTACAAATGCCCAGCCCCGGTAGTGGGGTCGTTAGAGCGCCACCAGTTCTGTCCAACTAAACTGAAAAAGCTCCGTTGGTGTTGTGCAGGGTGGCTAAGCCTACGTATTAAATCAACTAACTCAACCTTAACTCAACAAGAAAACACAATCTAAAATTGGAACAATATATTTGCTACTAAGTTCTTTTTTTTTAACTAATAATTGGTACAATATGGTGATTGTACGGAGACCAATTCTGTTGTTAATGCTCGGTACTGTATGCCTTACAACTAAATGCGCTAAAGACTACAAACCGAAGTGATCACTTTGATGTTAACTAAGATAATTACATCTAGGTTTGCGTGTGCTAATAGCTGCATTGATTTTAACTGTAGCAATAATAATATGTAGCAAATTAATAAACGGAATAAAATTAGAATAAAACTATTGAAAGCTTGGCTGTCAATGCTTGACTTATATTATAAAGAGAAAAAGTTCAGAGCGGTTATATTACTCGATAAATGAATGAAAATAATAAAATTATTGAAACTATTTTAAAGCCTGTTAATGCTTGATTTATATAAAAAGAGATAAATTAAGAATAATTATGTCAAGCGGTCAGAAAAATAAATGAAGAATGAAACCTGGCTCTTTTAAGGCACCATCTATATTGCCAAATTCATTATAATTAATCACAAAAATAAATAAACAACATGAAATAATAATTAAGACAAATGCTTCAGTACAATACCATTTAGATCCGGTCGAACTCTGGCGCCGGGCACCTGTTGGTACCGCTAGAGCACTGGCCCTGAGGTTGAAACTAGTAGAGGACTTGCCTATTCAATTGGCTCTAGTGTAGCCTGGGGCTAGAAGTAGCCCGGAAATTGAACTGTGGCCCGCTAATTAAAGTTGTAGGCCCTGTAATTGGACTGTGACCCGCTAACTGATGTAGTAGCCTGGTATTTGAAAGTTTTAGGTCTGGTAAAAAAACCTGCTTCTAGCCTGCTAGTAAAACCCTGAAATAACCCAGTACGCATTAGACAAAGCCCCCATAATTTAATAAAAAAAACTATAGCCCCCCCCTTGCATAAATATATTTTCTTTATAAAACAAATTCCCCCAAAAGTTATCAATGAATTTTCAATGACCATCAGCAAATAAAAGAAATACTGAGGTACAGACACCTTGAATAAAACAAAGATAGGTATGAGTCTCCCCTAAAAGAAAATATAAACTTCCCCATATGATTAAACTCAAGTTACATTAAAATAAAAATTCAGATGGTGGACGAGGCACAAAAAATATTAACACAGATAAAGCAATTAAATCGTTAAGTTGGACAAAAAAAAGTGTAGCGATAATTACCTCGTTAGTGTGTGAGGGTACGGAAGATTCGACGGTCTCGGTCTTATTCGACGAACTTGAAAGCCTCTAGAAATAAGGGAAAAAACCATTACCGTCATGGCGTCGTCCGCGTGTTTCACAAGCAATAGGGAAAAAAATAATTCCAGAGAAAATGCTTACCTAGTACAATATTTAGATTCCAAAAAATCGGTCGTGTCAAAACACCAAGCGATACCACAATATATCCCCAAACAATGGGTTGAATTAAATCACAAAACTAAATGTTGAATCTCTAAGACTGCATTCACGGCAAACCTTCTTCTCGCCTTGAAAGGTACTTTTAGAAGGACTCTCGATTCGATTCCGTCAATTGCCTTTCTCCTTCTACGAGATTAAAAACACTACCTCGGAACAGCAAGAAAGAGTAATGGGCTGAAACATGCCAAGTGATTTCAATACAAGGAATAATTCTAAGATAATAAAGGACTTAGTTCTCGTTTATTATGATGGTAAGCTACAGCGGAAGCCACAATTAATGGACCAAAATTAATTTTTTCAAGAAATGCTAGGAAGTACTCCTGCAAAAATGATAAACCTATAAAAATCTAAATCGAGAGCGACAATCACGGGAGGATAGCCCACTCCTATTACTCGGAACGAACAACCGAACATTACAAAAACTGCAGCCTGCCGTGTGAAGTGATAAATATATGAAGCAGAGGTCCCAAAACGATCTAACGATCTCAGAAATTATCGGCCGGTGATTGGAGTCTGGCAACCAAGGGGTTCCAAAAAGTTATGAAATATTCAAACCGACAATAAAATATGAATCGACGAGTCTAATGCAGCCTAAAGGCGGGTTTTATTAGCAGAATTCTTAAAAATATAAATCGGTTCGCTGGCCGTTCTATGGTAATGTAACATAAATCAAGCCAAGCTATCCTAATAACAATGTGCTTCGCTTATCTACTAAAATAAATATAGTCACAACGTGTTATAAATGCTAATACAAATATATCGTTAACCCATACTTAAAATAGAGATAATTTACATTAAGAAATGCGGCAATTTCAAGCGTATTGTCAGCAAATCGAATCAATAAATTTAGAATTAATAAACCGATGAGTGCAAAATACAGCATCTTCGTTTCCTAAATGCGGCTTATTAATGAAATTCAAAAATATATGCCACTGACAAAATTGGACTGTTACAACGTGTTAGTAGTTGGCTTTATTAAATTACTCGATTATGAACGTTTCATATTTGTTGGAATCTTCAATGCACAACTGTTTACAACTGAAAGTGTTACTTTCATCAAATTTTCTACCTAATTTATATATGACTAACCAAAACATATAGTAACTGACAAGTTTGTATAGATATATAGAGGTTCAAATATTTAGATGATACCTAAAGTAATGAGAGTCAAATAAATAATATCTTGACAACTTAAGCATTATTCACTAAATATGTACTAATGTCCATAATAAACTGCAAACACAGCTACTTATTCAAAAGTTTATTAAAGCACCGTCAAGATTACGATAGTAAGAGGCATTTACGAGAATGGCATTCTCTGGCTTTTATTTTTGATTTATGTTAATGATCTATCGGGCATTTTTATTCACGGAAGATTCACCATGTTCGCTGACGACACCACAATCCTTTGGCATGACAGCCATAGTGAGCGATTGACATTAAAGATTAACGATGACCTAATTAAGATTAAAGAATGGTGTAATGCCAACTATCTAGTTCTTAACATTCCTAAAACTAATATATTAACATTCAAATGTAACTTGAAAGGAGTTTCTATGGCTGATACCCCTGTAAATGAACTAGATTTAAGCAAATTCCTTGGTTTGCATATTGATAATCTCCTAAGGTTTGAAGATCGTATTAAATATATATCCAAGAAAATATCTAAAGGATGCTATGCTGTAAGAGTCGTGTCTGGGGAGCTGAATGGGACTACAGCTAGAAATACATATTTTGCCCCGGTCGAGACTCATCTAAGGTATGGCATATGTTTTTGGGGATCATGCAGTAATTACCTCTTGACTGCTATTTTTGTATTGCAGAAGAGGGCTGTAAGGTATGTGTACGGCATAACACCCCCTGAAAGCTGTAAACCAGTGTTTAAAGCTAACAAAAATTCTTAGCCTATCATCCTTATTTATTCTGGAAACAATATGTCTGGTTCACAAAAAAATACGTCACCGAAATTCATTCGCAGTCATACTACCCAACACGCAGTTCTCATGTGACACATTAACCGATACCAACTTCCGACAAAATTAAAAGATCTCTTATTTATACTGGCAAAAAATTATTTAATCATTTACCACCACAACTGCGTCAGATTGGCTAGTTAAAACTGTTTAGAAGAAAGGCCAAAAAGCTACTAGCTGCAAAAGCCTATTATTCGGTAGATGAATTTTTTCATGACAGGCCAATCTAGTAAAATATATTGTTGTTTGTGGTTTGGGTACATTGTGTAATACGTTTTAGTGCTAGTTTTGTTCCTCCATTTATTATTTTTATTATTTTTTTAATGTTTGGTTGTTTTAATTTTTATGTGTTCTACTTTTAGTTAATTATTTTGCTTGATGCTTTGTCTCTGAAAAGAATTTTGCACTTTTTTGACAATAAAGATTTATTTATTATTATTATTATTATTATTATTATTATTATTATTATTATATAAATTATGCTCCAGAAATGTTTCATACTATTTTTTTTAACAAGGATGCAAATTGCCTTTCGCAATTTGCATATTATTTGGTTCACTCATTTAGCATCTTTTTCGGTGATGAATAATATTTGTAAAGGCATAATATTAAGTTGCATGCAGTACAGTTGAATTTTTATGGGCCAAGAGATTTTACTTTAAACTATTTCTCGGGAAGTTTATGCGGTGAATTTCGTTGAAAACGCGCCATCCTTTGGAGCTGTCTTAATGTGCATTAGAATTTTAAATTTAAAATTCCCGACTTGAATTTTTCAAATACTATTATGTCGACAATTTCAACGAAAAGTTTTGCCGCTTTGTTCAGAATATACCTTGAGGAGAAATTATCATTCAAAATAACTGCTGCTGCTTTACCGCTCGGTAGAATGCATGCCGTTCCAGGTTCTAATACGTATATATGTATTATAGCCTTCTAAAATATTTAAACTGCTAATTGTGACCTTGAACTTGGAAAATATTATGTAAACATTCGAGCAGCCTTAAGTTGAAATGGTCAGAAGATTTTGTTACATAGTCGCGCAAACCATCAGTTCGACAGACTTTGTCTCCCTTTTAGTCCCCACTAATCATCGCTCCATAGTTCACAGGAGCGTAGTCTTTGGTAGTTCTACCGATGTCCTAATTCTTAAACCCAGCAGTCTCTAGGAAGATATCCGCCTAAAGTGCTCTGTCAAAATTTTATATCAAGTGATTTTAAAAGTTAAATTGTTGTTGTGTAGTGATATTTAACTAAAATAAGAACAATTAAATAATTACCTAAATTAAATAGTAAAGGCTAATCATAAATAAGACACAACACAACTTATAGGTTTTATTTCAAACAGTGATCAAGTCCTATAAATAATTCCTGATTCAGTAAGTTTTTGACAAATATGGATTATTAGTATTTTACCAAAGTGTCTTCTATGCTTGACGTAGATCAGTCCCTAACAGACCTACATAACATGCACGCCAATCAAGGTGTGACGTCTCGAAATACAGATCGCGACAATGTTAATAATAATTATTATTATAATATTTTTTAAAACTCCCCATTAAAAAACGATAAGCTAGTTATTAATGTGTAAAGTCACTCATTAGTAGAGATAGACTGACGTCTTTGACACGTGACAGTTGACAGATTACGTCATTAAAAACTCCATAACCAACGTAAGCTCATTTTGGTCTCCTCCCAAGATGAGGGATGGAGAATGTGCTTAGTGCCTCTACTCAAATTTCTTGTAATTAATGCAGTTATTAATGTGTAAAGTCACTCATTAGTAGAGATAGACTGACGTTTCTGGCACGTGACAGCTTGGATTATGTTGGGTTAGTAACCAATGTGAGCTCATTTTGGCGTTCTCCAAAGATGAGGGATAAAGAATTTGCTTAGTACCTCTACTCAAATTTCTTGTAATGTAATGTAGTTAGTAATGTGTAAAGTCACTTATTAGTAGAGATAGACTGACTTTTTGACACGTGACCGTTGACTTATTACGTCACTGAAAATACCATAACCAACGTGAGCTCATTTTGGCCTCCTCCAAAGACGAGGGATGGAGAATGCGCTTACTACCTCTACTCATATTCATTGTAATTTTGGTTTTCTCATCTTGGTCTTATGGAGTACCTTCATTAAGTTTTTGACCAATAGACACTGTTATTGTTTTAACGAAATGGCTTCTTTGCCTGACGTAGATCGATCCCTTACTGACCTACATAACCTGCACGCCAACCAAGGCGTGACGTCCAGAAATACGGATCCCGACAATATTGTGAATTATTAAAAAACATAAACCTACTAATTAAATATCACCCTGTCCTAAGTTTGAACTTACGGGAGCGATTTTAATCCATAATGATGCAGCTATCAGCATTTTGTAACATATAAATACGCAGGCAAACGCCATATTCATCAGGGTTTCGGGTCTCTCAATCCGCTTAGTCTACTTCCGGGGCAGCACATAGGTGCGTCCACTTCTAGTTGTTCTATCCTACAACCCCCATATCTGTGAACACCTGTGCACAGGCACAGGGCGATCAGGTCCTTACCTAACCTGGATGGACGTATGCACAGGTATACAACATTCGGGGGATACTAAAAGTAGAGAGAGTCGAATTTACGAGTGAAGTATCAGAATTTCCAGTAAAGGGATAGTTTTTGGGGATTTTTTAAAAAGTAGTGCAAGTGCCTTAGAAATCTGTGTTAAACTTAAACCAGAAAGACTTACCATATAAATATCAGAACGGACACATAAATAAGACAACCCCGCTCATATAAACTTTATTAATAAAAGTGACGTCGCTTGCTAGAGAAACTTTAAATTAAGCCTACCTCTCGATTTAATATTAATTGAGCCTCGTGACACTCATAATTCATCTACGTCACAGTAATAAATTAAATTAAATAACAAAATCAAGTAAAACATTAAGTAATTAAACATTTAATAATTGCAGGCTAGGCCAGTTTAGCTATTGCATAAGATATATACATATAATAAACAAACAATAATTTCGAATCACGGCCAAGTGTCGCCATCTACGGGCATCACCAAAAACAGAGTACGGCCCGAGTACATTGGAACCTTTGATGTTTGGTGGTCAAATTTTCTTTCTCTCTCGTTTGACGCGTTTGACAGATAAACAACCTATTTCACTGGTTAAATTGTGAAGAACTCGTTTACACTGTCCACTGTGAAGTGGACTTAATGAAATAAGGATATTTGCGGTTTGGACGACTAACCCAAACTAACCAATTCTATTCAAATTGATTATAACGTTTTGGAACCGGCTCAAATTAGTAAAATAAGTTGCGACTAAGTTAAACTAACCGAAAGTAGGTTTCACGGAGAAGATCGAAAAGAAACATTTTCTTGGCTTGACTTAGGCAAATAAATATACTAGAGTTGCTCGGATGTCTCAGACATGAGACACGGGTGCATTACAACTAGGAAAAAAAATATAAATCACAAACGTCTAAAAAGAATACTATTTCTGGAGAAACGTACGTACAATGATTGCAATGAATACATCAACTGCCTGACTATAAATGAAGCACACAATGATCGCGGCTCAAGTTTCGGCTACAAAAAATATCGTTCTATAGGACGACTCTACACAAGAATAACAAACAATTTTTTTTTCTGTGGAAATGTTTTGTTTTCCAGAAAATTCGATTTTTTTATATCGTGATTTAACTAAAACCTGTCTTTGGATAATTTTCCTATTATTTTTTTGCTATAGGCCGGGCCCGAAAAACCTATTATTTAATAAAATGGTGTTATTCCGAAAATGTCTAATTAATGGAAATTTTTTATTTTTTTTGTAGTGTTGAATATCGGAAATCTATTATGGAGATAATAATTCTATTTGGCTAGTAATTTTCTCTTTAAACATGTACAATTTTTTTCGCGGAAATTCTTTATATGGAAAATATTATAGAAAATATTTAAATTGACATAGTAGATCCGTGTGATTTGTTCGTTTGGGTTAATTTTTCTGCATTAGGTAGGGTTGGTCAAGTGCGTAGCGCGCTTGTCTCATTGCCCTGGTTCGGTTAATTAAAGTTAGTTTCGATTATTTTTGTGAGACAAGCGCGCTGCGCTTTTCTCTTCACTTTCGTTAATTGAGGTTAGTTTTGCTTAGTCTGGGTTAATCTTGATTAGTTTGGTGGTTTTAGTTAGTGTTGGTTAGTTTTGATTAGTTTGGATTAACTGTAGTTGGTTTCGGTTAGTTTGTGGTAGGGGTGACTATGGTCTCGGTCTTGTCTCGGTCTCGAAAACGAGACCGAGACCGAGACCTGGAAATTAGAATCGACACCGGTCTTGAAAAATATTTTTATTGTCAATTTATGCCAACGGGGTCCAATTGACCAAAAAATTGAAAAATCGTGCAAATCCGGGTAAAACGCTTGTTTATTTTAAATTAGGCTGTTTCTTTTTAAGATTCTAGAAGAAATGTTATACTGTTATGTACATATTATGTAGATAACTTATTTTGAGCCATTTCCAAGCATTAAACAGCTATGAGTTTCACATTTTTCGTAATATCTACAAGGTAATAAAACATCGCTTATCCATTAAAACAACTGGACATCTACTTCTGGTACAACCGTGTCAGATTGGTATATTAACCTTTGTAGTCACCCTGTAGTTATTGGTAAAAAATACCTTACATTTTTTGAATAAACATATATCAGGAAACGCTCCCTACGGGAGCTAGGGCCTCTTAAAGGTGGGCCCCTATGGATGTTTTTTTTTTCTAATTATTTCCAAAATTGTGTAAAATAGAGTTTTAAAATTTTAGAAATCCCCTAAATAAACTAAGTTTAATACTTAGAATTCGGATAAGAAATAGAAAATTTTAGTCAGGTCAGGTGCTTAACATTTTGGGAGTGAATCTAAAAAATTAACGTCAACTTTTTTGTGGGCTATTTTTTTATTCTCTTTCAATTTTTTTTACGTAAAAAAGAGCCCGTTATTTAGTATCATTAGGACGCAGGGTTTTGAGAAAAACGGATTATAAATGTATTCCGACTGCCAAAAAACGGGTATAAATCTGTCATAACTTTTTTCTGGAACAAGTTTTTTTGCAAATATGATAAAATATGTCAAATAAGGCCGTGGCATACCAAAAAATGGGTGCTTGTTTACTCGCAAATCTGCCAAAATATATCAAAGAAGGCTTGGTAACCCATCATCCGATAAAAATATCTATTTACGCCACTGTTGTGTAATAAAACTCTGTTAATGGTGAAAAAAAGCAATTCAGAATCTCGAGACCGAGACTTTACGAGATCGAGACCGAGATCGAGGCCAAGGTTGTTTTTTCGAGACCGAGACCAACCTAGTCTCGGTCTCGGTCTCGCGAACCCCTAGTTTATGGCAGTGAAGAGACAAGCGCACGTAGCGCGCGTGTCTCTTTACTCTGGTTAATTAGGGTTAGTTTTGCTTAGTCTTGGTTAGTTTGAGTTAAATTTGATTAGTCTGAGTTGGTTTTGGTTAGTTTGGGTGAGTGTTGGTTTCTATTGATTAGTTTGGAAGAGCTACGGTTGGTTTGGATTAATTTTGGTTAGTTGGGAATAGTGAACAATCTTTTTACTCTGGTTAATTTGGGTTAGAGCGGTAGAGAGGCACTCTTAGCCAAGATTTTTTTTTCAAATACATTTCCGCTCTTCTAAACTTTTATTTTTTTTTGAAAATGACAGTGATGTATCTGCGTATTTAGATTGTCCTGCGTTGAGAGAGATACTCTATTACCAAAAAATAAATTTATTCTTTTCCTAACGGATTTCCGCTAAACGAAACTTGACCCATGATCGCAACAAATACATCAACCGCCTGACTATAAATGAAACATACTTTGCTTCGTCATATGAGAGCTAAACAATCTATTTCGCGCAGGCGCCATGCAAATTGAATCCCGAAATGTCGCTACTCGGTGGTAGGTGTACTCGGGTACGGCCACGTGCTGCATCCACGGACGGTCGCCGAAGTACGGTCAAGTGCCGCCATCTACGGGCGGTCGATGTCACAAGCGCCATCTCGAGGTCCATGTTCATACCTGGAATAAAGGAAGAAAGAAGTTAACTACGTTGTGGGACCTGCTATTTTTGGCGAAGGCGAAGGTAGCAACGATAAGTCAATACCGAAAAAAACATATATAGTTAATTATATGGAACCAATATTAAAATGGAGCAATACAACAGATTTGTATAAGAGAAACTAAAGGAAACCATGGAGCAAGCAGGAGAAACTAGTGAAGAGGACGAAGATAGAAAAAATATAATTATATGGAACAAGTACTCAAGTAAAAAGAAGAAACTAAGCAACTAAGACAAACACAAAAACTAGGAGAGACCCGTAGCTTCAGTGTAAATAGTGTAAATATAAAACACAAGTGCTCATATACAAGGCACTTAGGAGGTTAAAATATAAATAAAGAAAATATATAGTGAAACATAGTAAAACATAGAAAATATATAGTGAAACATAGCATAATATAAGCCCGAGTGTTAATAAGACAAGTATATAGATAAAAACACTTAGGATGTAAATAAACTGAATATAAAAAAATAAACATTATATCTAGTATAGAACATAGGATTTATGAAGACAAATGAAGCTAGAATAAGTCGTGTTAAGTGAAGATTATTGACATGATTAGTAAAGCAAAAGTAAATGGACCAGTTGTTGGAAGAAAGGCATAGACATAAAACTCTAGTTTATTAATTATTCATTAAGTGCCGCTATCAAAAAGGATAGGTTTGCTCTTTTTACATTTAGGTATAAAGTATAATAGTTCAATAAGCTTAAAGAAATCAAATCGGGAGATTTTTTTTATCATATATATTTAGTAATAATTTAAAGACAGAACCGTATTTAAATAATACGTTTAATACGTAGTTGCTTTACTAACACAATGAATACTAAGACGTAAAACGTTGTTTGCCATAGAAGCAAATACATTTTGAAATAATACATTTCTAGTAAAAAGCAGGGTTTAAAAAATTATGATTTTGTTAGAGACAACTAAACGTCACAAATAAGAAAATATAGGATAAGTTTATAACATTGTTAATATAACTTGTAAAACAATTTTTCTTTTGTTACATGTATAACTAGCAAGTAGAAGAAGAGTGCGTCAAACCACACAAGAACTTACGACTGCATTGGAGGCTACAAAATGAAATGCAAATGGGTGCATATAAGTCAGAACAAGTCCACCGACGAAATATATATTAACTTATAATAAAGCTAGGTGCAATGCAATGTGTCTTCTCGAATTGAGGTCGGTTTTCTCTCTTCTCAAGCAAAAAAGTCAGGTTAAAACGTTGGGGACCAACGTTATCAGGGAGGGGGAATGTGTGAACTACTAAAAAAACATAAACCTACTAATTGAATATCACCCGGTCCTAAGTTTGAACTTGAACTTGACAAATGTTATATAAACATTCACTGTTAATTATAAACAACTTGAGCGGTCGACGGGAGCGATTTTAGTCCTTAATGATGCAATGAGCATTTTGTAACATATAAATACGCAGGCAAACCCCATATTCATCAGGCTTTCGGGTCTCTCAATCTGCTCAGTCTAGTTGCGGGGCAGCACATAGGTGCGCGCACTTCTAGTTGTTCTATCCCACAACTCCCATATCTGTGAACACCTGTGCACAGACACAGGGCGATCAGATCCCTACGTAACCTGGATGGACGTATGCACAGGTATACGACATTCGGGAGATACTAAAAGTAGAGAGAATCGAATTTACGAGTGAAGTATCAGAACTTCCAGTAAAATAGTTTTTGGGGATTTTTTAAAAGTAATGCAAGTGCCTTAGAAATCTGTGATAAACTTAAACCAGAAATACTTTCCTTATAAATATCAGAACGAATACATAAATAAGACAACCCCGCTCCCATAAACTTTATTAATAAAAGTGACGTTGCTTTCTGAAAAAACTTTGAACTAAACGTCCCTCGAGAAGACATGCATTTAATATTAATTGGGTATAGTGTAAACTCCTAACTCATCTATAAACTTAAACACGCCTTTATTAGTACTTAGTCTAACCGTTGTTAAGTTTGTATGTAATTAAAATTGTTATTGTTTTTATCAATGTGTCTCCTTTATTACTCTTCTCAACTTGACGTAGTGCGATCCTAAAACTGGGCTACTCTCCTGCACGCTAAATAAGGCGTAGCGTCACAAGAAAAAATACAATTCGTGACAATATTAATAATTATAATTATTATAATATTCTTTTTAGACTCACCATTAAAAACGATAAGCTAGTTATTAATGTGTAAGGTCGCTCGTTAGTAAAGATAGACTAACGTTTTTGACGCGTGACAGTTGACAGATTACGTCATTGAAAATTCCATAACCAACGTGAGGCTTATTTTGCCCTCCTCCAAACACGAGGGATGGAGAATGCGCTTACTACATCTACTCAAAATTCTTGTAATTTTGGTCTTGTCATCTTCGTCTTACGGAGTAAGACGAAGCCTTCATTTGGAATTTCAAGTGGAAAACGAAAGATATTAAGATGAAAAATTAAACAAGTCGAATTTTAAAAGTGTATATTGCGTAGAAGCTGTGTAGATCTAAGACACAAAGCCTCTGACTTAAAATAAAGCTAAGACGTGTTTTGAAAGAAAATTTCGTTTAGTTAGTTATAATTTTATTATTTTGATAAAAATTCTCTTTAGCCACCAAGAATAGAATCTAAACACCAATTCAGCATATGATTTAAAGTAGAACATATCTAAATGCTCTTTAATGCTTTTTCCACAGATAAGTGTTTTCCATTGTTTAGAATATTTATGCAAATATTTTAAAATTTCGACGCTCCCTGGGAACAGTTTCCTCATATTATGTATGCGTTTAAAAATGAAATATTTTCGACTAAAAGAGAAATCTGGAATGGAACTAATAAATATAAAACAATTCTTTATCATTGACAAAGCCAATTTATAAAGTGAATAGGTTGGCTTCCAATGCATAACAATAATAATTGAAAGGAATTGAGCTCGACTGGCTCAAAAAAGAAAGCATTACCATAGAGAAAACCGATCAAATGGGATTTTTATCGCATTGTTTTAACATAAAACCGTTATAAAACGTCGAAATTTATGACGACAATTGGGCTTATATTATCTCATGGGCTATAAAGAATTTGTATCGAATGAGCCATCTCTGTTTACCTTTTTTATTCTAGCCTATAAAAGAGCGATTTTGAGTTACATTGAAGCATGCAGCCCTAATAAAATGGCTATATTCGTTTATTTATTATCTTATTGCCCCATGAAGGATGAGAGTATTAAAATAATTTGATTTATTACGAATTTCAGGCTTGTAAGGTTATGTAGTGTATTTTCAATATCGTAGAAATATTTCAGCGAAAATGTAAAATGTTCAAACACAAAATGAAGCTGTAAATATGAATTACGGTCTGAAAAAGTTAAGATCGACAAAACACCAACAAACTTTGAAAATATTGCAAACCTTAGATAAACTCATGAAGAACATTTCAAGCAATTTATTGAACCTTCCAGTTCCTCACGTAAAATTATAGTGTATGTTAACCTCTTTCAAAAAAAATAATTTCACATGAACTTCATTCCAAAAATGTCAATTTTTTTGGAAATAAACACTCGACTAGGGGCAGTATCTAAGGTTCCTTAGATGATAATAAAAATGAAATAACCCAAACTATAAAATGTGAACAATAAAATGAAGAATTTCTTTTACGATCTATAAAGTTTATTGTGAACCGTTAAATTACTATACGGCTCATAACATGAAAGTGTGGTATCTGATGAAGAATATGGCATTACGTACCAATAGGAATCAATTGCTTACTTTCTGGTTGAAAATGTGTAAACAAAGTAAGCCACATTTTTTTGTATAATAAAAATTGCAGATAATTCAATAAATAAATAAAAATTCACAGTCCTTCACAAAGATGCAACCGGGGAGGGGGGGGACATTGAAAATGCCGAAGCAGGATACAACGCTTATTAAATTTGAGATCTGAGAAAACTCATAATTGTGTGGAAATATATAGTTGATAGAAGTTTGGGTGAGATCAGGTTAGATTGCGTAAATTAGTTTACCAAAATATACCAAATAAAAGTATATTATTTCAAGACTCGTTCTTTTTTACAATTTAAAATGTTATAAGTGTGGTTGTAAAAAACAAAAGATCATTTGCATTCGATTCGTCTCACATGCCTCGATCTAACGATATGAAACGCAACTAGTCTGTCGTGAGAGTCTAAAAGTCACCCTCACCCACCCTTAACTCAATCTAATGTAAAAAATAACTTTTAGAAGATTGCACAAGTTTAGTTTACCAAAATATACCACATAATTGCATATTACTTCAAGTTTCGTTCGTTTTTATTATTTATAACATTAGTGGTGGTTGTAAAAACTGCATTCGATTCGTCTCTCAATCCCCGGTCTAACGCCGTTAGTTTCACTTAGTATCAACTTATTTTAGTCATTTGAGTCGGTTCCAATATGTTGTAATCAATTAATACTTTTGGTTAGTCGTCCAATCAACTTTTTGATAATTTCTCTTAGTCTTAACTTATTTTAATCATTTGAACCGGTTACGATACGTTTTAATTAATTTTAATGGATTTGGTTAGTTTGGGTTAGCCGTCAATCAACTTCCGGTTAGTTTCATTTAGTCTCAAATTATTTTACTTATATGAGCCGGTTCCGATATCTTGTAACCAATTTCAATAGATTTGGTTAGTCGCCCAATCAACTTTCGGTTAGTTTCACTTAGTCTCAACTTATTTTACTTATTTAAGCCGGTTCCGATACATTATAATCAATTTTAATATATTTGTTTAGATTTGGTTAATCGTCCAATTACCTTTCGGTTAGTTTCACTTAGTCTCAACTTATTTTAGTCATCTGAACCGGTTCCGATACGTTATAAAAAAATTTAGTAGATTGGGTTAGTTTTGGTTACTCGTCAATTCATATTTCGGTTAGTTTCACTTAATATCAACTTATTTTAGTCATTTGAACCGGTTACGATACGTTATAATCAATTTTAATAGATTTGGTTAGTCTCATCAACTTTGGCGTAGTTTCACTTAAGGCGCGTTCTCACGAATCGATTTTAATTGATCAGCTTAAGTTGACCAATAAAAATCGAAACAAGTTTTTGTTCACACGCATAATTAAAAATTGATTCGGTAGTGGTTTTTAAAATGGCTGGGAACGAGGTTGTTCAAGCGGGCATAGCAGTCATTTGTGAATTATTAAATGAAGAAATCAGAGACGTTTTATCAAAATTTAGCAAAAAAACCTAGAAAACGTCGATTTTGGGTCAGGAACTGGATACTGCGGAGAAATAAACTGGGTGTTTCAGGAGCCCTGCTGAAGGAGCTGGCATTAGAGGATAAGGATGCCTACAAAAATCATTTGAGAATGTCTGAAGAACAATTTGAAGAACTTCTTTTAAAGATAAAAAGCAAAATACAAAAACAAGATACCGTTATGAGAAGATCTATTAGTGCAAGTTTAAAGCTACAAATAACCTTACGATATTTGACAACCGGAGATTTCTTTAGCACATTGGCTTTCATGTATCGTGTCCCTAAAAATACCATATCAGCCTTTCTAAAACCAGTCTGTGAAGAAATATACGAGGCATTGAAAGAATTCATACAGGTAAGTTAAAATGAAACAAATATGTAAAAAACTAAAGTATTTAATTCTTATTTTGCAGTGAATGTATAACTCAAAGCTATTTATTAAATATGTTTTACAACACTAAATTATAAATTGGAAAGAGCTTCAGCGATAATATCGGAGGTGGGTTCCAAAGCAGCAAATGTGTTATCTGTAGGCGATTGTAGTGAAAGAGACGAGTGCTCGTCCCTCGCACTGGAATATGAATATGCAGGAGATTGTGTTGGATTTTGCAATAACCTAAGACGCTGCTGCCTTATTATACCTTCAATTTGTTCCTCGCATAGAAGTGCATTATATAGAGGAAGCTGCCTCAACTGGGCTGCTATATGTTTCCCAACTACATCAAACTCATCATCTGGGACACTTCTGTTTTTTCAGCCAATTTATCTAATTTGTCTATTGCTACATTCGAGTAGCCAAGTTATTATTTGATGCAAGCTTGCGCTTTCGGAGTGGAGGACCTCCAAATTGTTTTTCTACCTGGGGTGTGTGAGGTAGTGCAGTCGCACGTGAATCTGGGGGATGGACGGGCGAATCAGGAAATTCATTGTCTATATGGGATAGCGTCGTCTCATCCTGAGTTTCTAACTCATTGGTTGGCAAGATCTAAAACGAAAAAATATATTTCGAAACTCTTTTCTTTTTTGATACCTAATGTTTGATTTGTTATTAGTTATTTATTTCAGACACAGTATTTTAGGTGGCTCCTTTAATACTAAAATATTTTTTATTAATTTCAGGTTCCACAAAATGAGACGGAATGGAAAGAAATTCAAAACCATTTCTACAAATGATGGAATTTTCCCAACTATTGCGGTGCTCTTGATGGGAAGCACGTTGTTATACATAATGTACCCCATAGTGGCTTGCAGTATTTCAATTATAAAGGAACTTACAGCGTAATTTTATTTGCTGCCGTTGATGCCAATTACTGCTTTCGTTATATCGATGTAGGTGCAAATGGACGCGCAAATGATGCAGCTCTATACGCAGCAATGGAATCAAATTTGCTAAATTTTCCGAAAAATGGAGTTTTCGTAGCCGACGATGCTTTCCCACTAAAAACATACATTTTTAAGCCTTATGCAAGATCTACTTATCTCTCTAAAAACCAGAAGATATTTAACTACCGCCTATCCAGGGCACGTCGTATAGTAGAAAATGCGAATTTTTGAACGACCAATAGCTGTAGAGATTGACAAAGTGGATATAATTATTAAAACAGCCTGTGCATTACACAACTGACTAATTTCTACTTCGAGGCAAAAATATACGCCAGCAGGGTCATTTGATACTGAAGATTTTACTACCGGATCCATTACACCAGGTTCCTGGAGATCGGAAAATATTTTAGGTAATGGTTTACGTGAATTAGACCATAATGGAAGTAGAAATTATTCAATAGATGCTGCTAATAAAAGGGACAAATATGCTGAATATTTCTGTGGTCCGGGTGCAGTACATTGGCAAGATACAATGATTTATCACAATTAAGTACTTAGTCTTTAAGAATTAAAGTTGTGTACTTACCAAATTTGATGTGCTGTCTCTTGTTATAGATACTGCTCGTAAAAATAAATCAGCATTCTTTAACCAGAATATCTTTGGCTTGTATCCTGAACCGCTTTTTTGAGATTTTAATACCAATATAAGTCCTCTCATGTACATCGTTCTAATTGTTTTTATCTTATTTTTATTGTCGGCAACAGTTACATTTATTTCTACCTTCTGCATTTCTTTAACGATGTTGGCTAAAGCGTTGTCTCCAGCATCCCTGTTTCGATAACTCTCGAGTTGGGTATTCCATCAACAGTCATGGTTTTGATATAAATCCAAAAAATGTAACACAATACTTTCAGCCCACTTCATGGTCATCTTTTTGTCTTTTTAACGCAAAACTAGCACAGCCAAGCCTCAAAATGAAACTGTTGAAAACAAAACTCGGCTGACTACCATTCACACGGTTCAAATGCGTTTCAACTTGTCTGAAATTCGCTCGTAAATTCGCCTATGACGCATTTCTTGATCGATAAGTTTTGAATGGATCAAACTTTTTGGGTTCAACTGAAATTGATCAACTTAACGGGAAAACATGGTTCACAAGCATATTTTTATTCGATGCTGCTTGATCAACTAAAATCGACAAGTAAGAACGCGACTTTAGCCTCAACTTATTTTAGTCATTTGAGTCAGTTGCGATACGTTATAATCAATTTTAATAAATTTGGTTAGTATTGGATAATCGTCGAATCAACTTCCAGTTAGTTTCACTTAGTCTCAACTTATTTTACTTATTTGCGCCTGTTCCGATACGTTATAATCAGTTTTAATAGATTTAGTTAGTTTTGGTTAGT
>MU184871.1:46234-69976 GCA_016904865.1 Pissodes strobi | reverse complement strand
TCTACTCATTTTAGTCATTTCAGTCGGTTTCGATACGTTATAATCAGGTTTTATAGTCAAAGTCAAAGTCAAAGTATTTATTGATGTTAGTACATAGAAAATGTTTACACACGTCAATAATTGCTAAAGCTAACAGTAAAAATATAACATAGAAGAGAACAAACAAATGAACAATAAATATATAATAAAACACAATAAAAAATAATAAGACCATTAAAAGATCAAGTGTTAAAGTGTTAAAGAAATTCATATTGGTTAAAGTTATACCCATGAAATTCATCCATCGAATAAAATGCTCTTGAGAGAAGCATTTTTTTTTATCACAGAAGTAAAGTTTGTTGAAGGAAGGTCACGGATGACTTGAGGAATTTTATTAAACATTTTAGGTCCATAATAGTTTAGTGCAAATCTAGATCTATTTATTCTGTGATAATTAATTAATATATCTCCCCCGTTTCTAGTTCTGTGTGAATGTACATCACTCAGTTTTGTATACTGGTCAATATTATTTTTAACAAACTTAAGACATTCAAAAATATACATGGAAGGCACAGTTAAAATATTCAGTTGGCTAAATATATCCCTGCAATCAGCTCGATAGGACAACCTTGCAATAACCCGAATTGCTCTGCGTTGTAAGGTAAAAATTCGGTCAGTTGCAGCCCCGTGTCCCCAAGAAAGCAAAGCATATGAAACATGTGACTGAATCAAAGCATGGAACGTCATAACAAGTACATTTCCCGAAACAATATCCACCAAGTTTCTCAGAACATAGATGTTGGAAGAAAGCTTATTTGACAACTTGTCAATATTTGGGTGCCAACCCAACCTATGATCCAAACAAACACCCAAGAATCGGACTGATTCAGGATCATGCCGTACGTCAGTTAGAGTGCTGAGGGTAAAAAGCATAGTCTCGGTTTTTGTCGCATTAAGAGTAAGTTTATTGACAGTAAACCTATCAGAGACGGCCGACCGTGAATCGCCCAGATCCTTCCGCAATCCATCAGCATCCTTCCCAGTTCTCGTTGCAGTGGTGTCATCCGCAAACAAAGTGAAGTCAGTACTGGGCTCAGAAACCACCAGATCATTTATATGAATAACAAACAGCAGTGGTCCCAGCACAGACCCCTGGGGTACTCCGTATTTGATGGGCTGGAGTTCGGACAATATGTTATTATAATTCACAAGCTGGAAACGGTGTGTAAGGTATGAATATATCAAATTGACGCTCTGGCGAGAGAAGTTATAATATTCCAGTTTGGATCTGAGTAGGTCAGGCGAGACACAATCAAAGGCCTTAGTCAGGTCGCAAAATAAGGCAGCTGTATGCTTGCCAGTGTTGAAAGCGTCAGTTATAATAGAAATAAGTTGATTAATGGCCATCGTTGTAGACCTTCCACCTCTAAAACCGAATTGTTTTTTGTTTAACAAATTACTTTGTTCGAAGTGATTGCAAATTCTAGATTTAAGAGCTTTCTCAAAAATTTTACCCATAAATGGTACTATAGAAATTGGACGATAATTTGTTACCGCATTATGGTTACCTTTTTTATAAATTGGCACAACTCTAGAAATTTTGAAAACAGAAGGAAAATTTCCCTCTTCAATACAACAGTTAAACAATTTTGTCAGGGGAATTACAATAATATTTCCAATACTTTTAACTATTTTCGTGTTGATACCATAATAGTCCTCACTGTGAGAGTTTTTAAGGGCAAAAATAATATCACGTACTTCATTATAGGTAATATGAGAGAATTCAAAATGCGGTGAATTTATTATGTTTAATTTGTTCAAGTAGTTGTCACTAGAATTGATAGCAGAAGGAAGCTGGATTACTAAAGTTGAAGCAATACTAGCAAAAAACAAATTGAAAGTATCTGGAGTTAAAGAACTAATACTATATTTCCTTTTTTTTTCACATCTAAGCTTGTTCACAACATGCCAAGACGCTTGAGCAGGATTGGCTGAGTTTTTGATAAAATCATCATGCGCAATGACCTTGGCCTCACGGACACTTGCACGATACCGTCGGCGATAGCTCTTAATGTCTTCCTTAAGTTGATTAGAACTGATTGCATCAGAGTTAGGGTATCTCTCATACTCTTTAACTCATTATTAAAGAAATTAACGCTTACATCACCGTTACGAGGCCCGCGAACCACCTTCTTAGGGAACGCAACCGCAATACGATATTTCACAACACTTACAAAGATTTCAGCCTTTCTTTCAGCAACAATTGGCTGTCCAATCCAATCAACGTCTACAATTAGTTTGTGAAGCTTGTTTAAGCCATGCTGGTTAATAGGTTGGCGTACAACTGGAATAATACGTTGCTCTATCATATCAGCATCAAATTCAATAGCCACTCCAAAGTGGTCAGACAATACCCAGTCAATGGTAAAAGAAGAATAATCATTCTCAGCAAGGTTGGTTAATATGTTATCAAGACAGGCATTACCTCTGGTAACCGAGCTTATAGTGGTGTGAAGATTGTAAGATTTAATAAGGTCAATAAAATCCAAGGTCTTTTTATCAGTACTATTAAATTTAAGGTTGAAATCACCAGTGATAATGACTATTCTTCTCTTATGAAAAATTATATCTAGAATTTTACCAAATATATTTACAAATACATTAAAATCCCCAAGAGAAGAACGATAAAATGTTACAACTAGTAGATTATATACATCCGATTCGACAGCACACACCTCACAGTCAACCTCAGTCGACAAATCTAAAATATTATTACTAACATGAAAAAGAGCAGTACTTTCATTCCTTACGAACATTGCAGTGCCCCCATGACACTTATTTGTTCTGCTATAAAAACTAACCAAAGAGTAACTGTCAAAATTTACACTTTTTATTTCGTCGCTTAACCAGTGTTCACTAAGTGTAATGATATCAAATTTATTATTGTTATGTGTTTCAATTTCGAGGATTTTGTATCTTAAACACTGTATATTTTGATGACAGACAGCATAATTAAATTTTTTATTACAACATGGCTTACCTTTATTTTGGTTCTTATCGCTACCTTTATTACATTTTTTGTCAAAAACATAAGAATGGCTTATACAAGGTGTTAAATCGGTGCGCCTAAAAAAATATTCGAGTTTACGTTTTCTGACGAATCCTCTCTATCTGTGTTAACAATTGTCCCACTACGAGTCAAGGGCACAGCAATGGCGTTTTCCGCGGGCATAGCAATATCGTTAGTCGCATTAGTAACAACTTGTCTCAAAGTAGAGAGAGGCTTAACCAATGCAAAGTTAAATATTGCATATTTTAAAAAGTTTGACAATTTACAAAGACCCACTCTATTTAAATAACAACTATTCATTATATAATCCCTAAATGAGAATCTGTATTGAATATCGAGAAGATAAATGCTAATTGAAAAAAGTCTTAAATTATTAGTTGTGTTAATGATCTTATTATTTACATACTTAATATTATTGGAGTTTTCCATACCTTCATACAAGAGTAATGTCCCCAGTACGAATTTCAGTATCATTGAAACCAGCCAAAACAATCACATAATCAGAGTCAGTGAGATCCCCAACATAACAGTCTATACCAGAGACCCCTAAATCTTGCAAATGGTTTACTAACAATTTGAATGGCAAAATTCTCACCGAGAGTCCTCTGCAAAGGCCCATACAGTTTTTTTCCATAATCATCCGTCAAAAGCAGTACTCTAGAACGCTTTTTCGGCCCTACGTCAGATGTTGTGGATTCAATGCGTGTCAACATATTTCGCTTTAGAATATTTAAGCCATATGTATTCAAGCTATAGTCCGGTCCTGTTGTGTGAATACTAACAGTCTTTGTTTCAGTATTTCTGCCATCCTGTGAACTCTACATTTCCTCCTTATATAAGTTATTTTCAGCTTCCAGGGTGCTGATCGTTGAAATCATATTTTTACACATACATTTTAACTCTTCCGCTTGACTATTTGCACTGTGTATTTGTTCTTTATTACGTTCAATGTCTTTCATAAGCTTTAAATTAACTTCATGTAGCTGTTTTATTTCGTTTTTCAGTTTAATTATTATAAGTTTTTGCTCTTCAATGGTATCGATATACCTCTGTTCGGTACTGGTTATGTCTTCTTCGAGCGCATCGGAACTCCGTTTTAATCTCTTTAGGTGGTTATTTTTACTCTTTAATTCAACTTTCAGGTTTTCTATTTCTTTCCTTGAATTAATTGCTTTATCTTCCTCAAGTTTTTGTCTAAGTTGACAGTCCTCAGAACAAAGTATCTCACATCCCAATACTTTTACTACAGCATTTCTTCTCTCAAGACAGCTGGGATGAAAAATTCCGTGGCATACAATGCACACGAAATTACTAAACTCCTTCTTGGAGCAGCACTTAAATGATGATTTTTGAATATTCATTTTGGGTAGTTGATAATTTTGTATAAATTAATTAATTATTTCATAAATTTTTAAAAACCGTTCCTGTTCTTATTTACCATCATAGGAATTCCATAGGTATGTTTTTATTGCTTTCAACTGATAAGCAATACTTTATGCCACTTTTTATACAATTATTAATTTATATTTCAGCTTTGTTTGGGATTAAAGATACCAAAATATTCATCCAAATCAGCAAAAAATGCTTAAACAAATATAACAGTCCTAAACACGGATTTTTTACGCGTATTTTGATACTAAACACATCATTATTAAGTCACTTATACCATCAAGATTTTGTTATTATACAGAGCTATATGCAAAATATGCAAAACGCGTTAACTTTTTTAACGTTTAACAGTTATAGATTTGGTTAGTTTGGGTTAGTCGTCTAATCAACTTTTAGTTAGTTTCACATAGTCTCAACTTATTTCACTTATTTGAGCTGGTTATGATGCGTTATAATCAATTTTAATAGGTTTGGTTAATTTTAGTTAGTCGTCTAATCAACTTGCTGTTAGTTTTCCCTTCCCAGATCTGTGGTTAGTTTCACTTATTCTCAACCTATTTTGGTCATTTGAGTCGGTTCCAACACGTTATACTTAAGTTTAATAAATTTGGTTACTTTTGGTTAGTCGTCTAATCAACTTCCGGTTAGTTTCACTTAGTCTCTACTTATTTTACTCATTTCAGTCAGTTTCGATACGTTATAATCAATTTTAACAGATTTGGTTAGTTTGGGTTAGTCGTCTAATCATAACTTATTTCACTTATTTGAGCTGGTTCTGATACGTTATAATCAATTTTAATAGATGGTTAATTTTGGTTAGTGGATTAGAACTTGCGGCTACTTTCCCCTTCCTAGATCTGTGGTTAATTTTACTTAGTCTCAACCTATGTTAGTCATTTGAGTCGGTTCCGATACCTTATAATCAAGTTTAATAAATTTGGTTACTTTTGGTTAGTTGTCTAATCAACTTCCGGTTAGTTATTTTACTTACTAGAGCCGGTTCCGATAGGTTATAATGAATTTTGATAGATTTGGTTAGTTTTGGTTAGTCGTCTAATCAACTTTCGGTTAGTTTCACTTAATCTCAACTTATTTTAGTAATTTGAACTGGTTCCGATACGTTCTAATCAATTTTAATAGATTTGGTTAGTTTTGGGTAGTCATCCAATCAACTTTCGGTTATTTTCACATGCATAAACCGTGTCGTGACGTTCACTAAAATTTTCCGTGTAGTAATGCGACCTTGGAAACTGACTGTCAAGAAACCAAAGTAATCATCTGAACCGGCTCCGATACGTTATAGTCAAATATAAGGTTTCTGGTTAGTTTTCGTTAGTCGCCAAAATTCGATTCTTTTTGGTTAGTTTTAACTTACTTTAATTTGTGTAACCTATTTCGATACGTTTCAGCTCGTTTTGGTGCTTTTGCTCACTTTTGATTAGTTTTGGTTAGTCATTCAATCAACTTTCCGGTATGTTATAACCACTTTTAAAGTTGTTGGTTAATTTTGCTTAGTCGCCAACATTCGGTTAATTTGGATTATTTTTAACATAATATACTATTTTTAATCTGTTTCGATACGATTTAGCCATATTTGGTGCTTTTGGTTAGTTTAGGTTAGATTGGGTTAGGTTGGGTTAGATAGTCGTCGTGAGTAGTCGTTCAATCAATATTCAGTTAATTTCAATTAGTTTTAATTTTAGTCATTTCAATCGGCGCCGATTCGTTACAATCGAATTTAATGTTTTTGAGTAGTTTTGGTTAGTCGCCAAAATTCAGTTCGTTTTGGTTAGTTTTAACTTACTTTAATATTTTTAATCTGTTCCGATACGTTTTAGCCTTTTTGGAGCTTTTGGTTTCTTTCGGTTAGTCGTTGAATCAACTTTCGGTCAGTTTCAGTTAGTTCCAATTTATTTTAGTAATTTACAACCGGATCCGATAGGTTATAACCAATTTTAATTTTTATGGTTAGTTTTGGCTATTCGCCAAATTTCGGTTACTTTGAGTTAGTTTTAACTTATTTTTATTTCTTTAATTTGTTCCGATTCATTTTAACCCTTTTTGTGCTTTTGGTTAGTTAGTTTGGGTTAGTCGTTCAATCAACATTCGGTTAGTTTCAGTTAGCCTTAATTTAATTTTGTCATTTGAACCGATTCCGTCCTCAGAAACAGACTAACACGATCTCTCACGTATATTACGTGATGTGCCAAATGTAGCATGCACTTTTTCGCGATTTGATACCCCATAATAGGAAAACAAAAACATTTTCAATGTTAATATTAATAGTATTATAATTAATATTCTTGTGAAGCTCATAAAATTGGTATCAATAGTAATTGTCGTCATTCAACCCAAGCGAAGAAATCTTCTCGTTGCACACAAATTTGTATCTGTAATAAATCTACCAAATTTTCATCTATTTTCAGCTAAATTCAAAAATGTTTCTAACCAAAACTGAAGCAGAATGGCCTGCCTTTTCAACCAGTCGCTAACCAGAACTCTTAGAATGGAATTCAGGAACTATTTGCTCTATGCGCTCTGTCTACTAATCCAGTGTGGCTTATGCAAAAGAGTGTTGGGAAAAGGCCACAGACATTTTTACTCCAATCACCATATTCACCTGAAAGCCGACAATCTATTTTTAAATGAAAACGATGAATACATCAACCCCCTCAAAGAAGCAAGGCCAGAGAGACACAAGATCAGACACCAACACGAAGAAATCCATTGGCCTGTTAAAAAAATTGCGGTGGTGGAAGGTGATATTATACTTGGAGGGTTGATGATGGTCCATGAAAGAAAAGATTCGATTACGTGCGGCCCTGTAATGCCCCAAGGAGGCATACAGGCTCTGGAGGCCATGCTTTACACTCTGGACAGGCTAAATAACGCCAATGAAAGGCTTTTGGGTGATATTTCTTTGGGCGCGCACATTTTAGACGATTGCGACAAGGACACGTATGGTTTGGAAATGGCTGTTGACTTTATCAAAGGTAAGTGTCGAAAAGTTTAATTGGAAACGTTAGATATAGTAGTAGTAGCTAAGGGGAGGTACAGGGTCCGATCAGAAGACGGACAGGTAATAAAGAGGGGTTTCATTCTCCTCTCCGCAACCCCGCAGATAGTGTTTCCTTCAAGGTCATGTGACCTCTTATCTGTCGTCAAGAGCCGTTCAGACTCCACAATGAAGTTCTTGGCATGCCTTCCCCTCTGGAAGATTTGCAACTCTCTTGGGAGGGTCTAATCAGTCAACTCTTTGTTTTTCGCTCTTACTTCCTAGCACGGTTCCATAGGTAATAACTTACCAATAAGAATAAAATGTCTCCGAATTAGTAACAATTAAGACACAGAGCAAGGCTCAAAATAATGGGAGCATTTATGTGCTTAACGTTAACTATCGAGAACGGCTTATTAACTTGTCAATTAATCATAAACCCGCTGTAAATTTGAATTGTACATAACTCACTACCGCTAAAAAAGAAATCAGGCTCTAATTTTAATGAAGCTTCGCACAGATTTCCTTGAACATCAATTGTCCAAATTAAATTCACAACATTCCCAATTAGTGAGCAAATGCAATAAAAACTAACCCTTCTATTCCATACAGATTCGAGGTTCCACTGAGTATTCAAATATTTGCCGACCGAGATAATGGCTTTAAGTTATGCAAATACTAGGGTTGGCGTTTAGTGCACCGGCCAACTTAATCCGTGTATATTACGGTTTACTCGGTCTGAAGCTTGGAACGACATTGCCGTATGTAGATTGGATATCCCAACTTGCCAAGTCGACGCTACCGTAAATGCAACTCACACTGTTATTACCTTACTTACATAAGCGTTACGGTACCTTGGGAAAAACAAATATTTTATAACTTCCGACCGAGGTGGCGGTCAACGAGAAAACTAGGTCGGCACAAGTATATTTCATCAGAGGCGTGGGTGTGAACCGGCCGATGCAATCGTATAGCAAAGATGATGAAGGGTTAGTTTGAGGCTTGAGGTGACACTTCTGAAATAGGCTTACCTTATTCCGGATACATAAACTAACAAGATCCGTTGGTTTAGTTCTTTTCATCGCCTAAAGAAGGTCTTTCCTCGCATAAAATATCATTGAAGCATAGTGTAAAGACTCAACCCAGGGGTGCTATTTTATGCCCCCTTGAGTTAACAGTTAAATGGGGTTCATTATCCGAGGCCTCAATAATAGACAGGAGCTTACTTGACTCTATGTATTGATTATATCAGGAACAGTGTTACAATATTGATATCTATGATATTAATGATCAATGATGATACGCAGTTACATTACATTACCAAATATGAACTCTAATCAGGTCAGCGTATATTGCTATGCAATGGTATGCAGATTATAAACGGTGTTATAATATTTAATAGTTACAATATCCTGTCGATATACAGGGTATATACTTATACCGTTACAATAGGAGGAAAACATCTTAATCGATAAGGTCTCATGTCAGCCAACAGAATGGATTTGAGATACTAAGTGGACAAACACAGCGAGGAGCCAGGCAGCGACTTCAATCTAGCATCCTGTCATTTTCAAAGTATAAGAACTTCATGAAATAAATGAGCGGCTATATTTGTACTTTCAGCAAGGTTTCTAAAACATATCATATAATCGAAACACCTAAAAACCTTTAAATGCAATACGCTAAATTAAACCGGTAAACCTATCAGTTCCAATGTAAGATTTTTAACCGTACCATATCTGGAAGGTTGACACTTTAAACTCGGCAATATATACGTAGTTGTTTTGACAGATAAATTGCAAACACTAATTTAACACCAATAGCAGCGAAATGAAATAAATTGCTGCTAATGCCATTATCCGGTTTGTTTAGCCCTAGAGGGTACGACCAGACCGGCCGTAGATTAAACTACAATGACAAATGACGACCGATGGTGCAATCAAATGATTTATTAAAGAACATCTACAACAGGGAATTTCGTATTTTTTCAGTTCATTTGAACACATGCAACTTTTTTATAAGAATCTAAAGGTTTTTTTTCTTCGAGGATGTAAGGTTTACCAATGAGTTACATAATTTTCTTTCTAACCACTTTGTACAAAAAAACAGAATATAATGACTAAAGGTGTAAGATGTAATGTCCCTCAATTCTGCAGAAACATGAAACAACAACATTACATTATACATCAATTATACTATGTCCGGATCAGAGGACTTCTACCAACGAGAAAATGATAAACATCAAGAATTACGAAACTAGTAACATGGAGCATAGTTTCCACTATTGAACTTGGGTCTAGTGATCTTTGTTGTGGATAAATTAACCGCAGTATATACAGGCGCTGCATGTTGAAACGTCAAGTCAATATTGATTCGACTTGGATGATGAAATCGGGTACAGTGCATTAGAGATTGTCAAATATGATTTATGGTTCGCAAATGAATATCAGAAATGGAAATTTCTGCACGTTAATTTCATATTAATGCTAAACTCATTATTAGATACTGCCGAAGGGTACTTTAAGGTTTTACGATGTGACCAGTGCCTGATTGTAAAATAATGTAAAGTGATGAGGGCAAGGAATTTTAGAATATTGAAAATATTATTATCTGTTTAGTCCAGCTGTAAATTAGATAATTTTTTAAGTTTTCTCAGTAATGCCTAATGAAACAATCATATTGAATGAAAAGATGAACATCATTTGTTTTTTATAAAATTCCCAAGTGTTTAGTCTATTTATATTGGCAATTTTTTAAAGGATAAAGCCCCACTATAATAATTCCGAACAAAGGGCTTTCGCTTTGTCATCATTAATTGTTGTCTGATATGAATCGATTTCAAACGCAAATCTAAATTGCTAATTTAATATATTCCGCTACGTTGGGGTTTTGAACCTTCGGCAACATGCACTAAAACAGAGTTTTATCCACAATACCGAAACAGAATATTTGCACTCGACGCGCGTTTCGCTAACCATGTTAGCATCATCAGGAGATGATTAAAACTAATTCTACTTCCTTTGGAATCATTTTAGATATAGTTTAGTTTTTCACAAAGATCTAAAAGTATCAAAGATGACTTTTAAAGTTGAGTTTTTCGAAGAAAAAAATTATCAGTCAAAACTGTTTTTAATTTATTTTGCTTTTAATATTTTTCAAAGCTCGTTTGAATTTTTGTGTCAGAATTTCTTCCTCCTTGCGTTTATCCTTCAATATTTTCTATAGTTAAAGCGCAATGTCAAATATTACTGTCCAAAGCAATCCATGGTGGTTATTTTCTAAATATGTAACTTCCATTTCTATGTCTTTCAAATAAAAACTAAATTACTTTTAGGTTTTTTAAGAGGTAGGAAATTTTGTCTAAATCCTAATTGATCGAAAATAAATAAATTTCGGGTAAGTTAATACAGCTCATTATATTATTTTTGATTTATTTATATAATTTTCAAAGCTCTTTGTTAGATTTTCAACTCAAAAATTTCCTTCTCCTTGCACTCTTGCTGCAATATTTTATACAGAAATCTATTTTTGACATATGGACATCTGCAGATGTATAATGTGAATACAGCTTAAGTGCCAAATGTGAAAGGTTGAAACTGACAAAGGTAGAGAATTTTAAAATATTCAGAATGGAAATACCTTTTCCTTTTAAACAAAAAGTAAATTACTTTTTCAGAGGTCGGAAATATTCTTAAATTTTAATTGTTCGAAAATAAATAAATTTCAGGCAAGTTAATCAGATGATGATATTCTTTTTTGCCTTATATCGTTTTTCAAAGCTCTGTTTAGTTCGTTATGTGAAAAGTTCTTCCTCCTTGCGTTTATCCTTCAATATTTTATATAGATTTGTATTTCTGTCTTTCCGATAAAAACTAAATTAGTTTTAGTTTCATTCAGCGGTAGGTAATAATTTTATATTCTAATTCATCGAAATATAAATATATTTTATGCAAGTTAATCCAGTTCATTATATTCTATTTGCTTTATATATTTCCCAAGACTCTTTGTTTAGATTTTTAACTCAAAAATTTCGTCCTCCTTGCATTCTTATTCCAATATCTTATATAGAAATATATTTTTGAAGTATAGAAATCTGCAGATGTATAATGTAAATACAGATTAAGTGCCAAATTTGAAAGGTTGAAACTGATGAAGGCAGAGAATTTCAAAATATTCAGAATGAAAATTACTATTTCTTACAGATAAAAACTAAATTTCTTTTAGGTTTTTAGAGGTAAGAAGGATTTTTAAATTATTTATCCAACATAAATAAATTTCAGCCAAGTTAAACCAGTTCATTATATTCGTTTTGCATTATATATTTTTCAAATCTGTTTGCTCAAATTTTTAACTCAAAAATTTTCTCCTTCCTCAAATATTTTATACAGAAATCTATTTTTGAGCTATGAGCATCTGCAGATGTATACTGTGATGAAAGCAGGACATTTTAAAGTATTCAGTATGGAAATATTTTTTTTCTTTCAAACAAAAGTAAATTACTTTTTCATGGGTAGGAAATATTCTAAAATTTTTATTGATCGAAAATAAATACATTTCTGTCAAGTTAATCAGTTGATGATATTCTTTTTGCCTTATATCGTTTTTCAAAGCTCTGTTTAGTTTGTTATGTGAAAATTTCTTCCTCCTTGCGTTTATTCTTCAATATTTTATATAAATTTGTATTTCTGTATTTCCGCTAAAAAATAAATTAGTTTTAGTGTTTTTCAGAGGTAGGAAATAATTTTAAATCCTAATTCATCGAAAAATAAATATATTTCAGACAAGTTAATTTAGTTCATTATATTCTATTTGCTTTATATATTTTCTAAGGCTCTTTGTTTAGATTTTCAACTCAAAAATTTGCTCCTCCTTGCATTCTTATTTCAATATTTTATATAGATATATATTTTTGATCTATGGATATCTGCAGATGTGTAATATAAATATAGATTAAGTGCCGAATGTGAAAGTTTGAAATTGATGAAGGCAGAGAATTTTAAAATATTCAGAATGAAAATCCCTTTTTCTTACAAATAAAAACTAAATAACTTTAACCTATTTTTATAGCTAGGTATTTATAGGGTATATTTAAAAATAAATACAAATTGACCGAAAATAAACAAAATTCAGGCAAGTTAAACCAGTTGTTGCAAGGTATTTTTTTTGCATTATATGATTTTTCAAATCTCTATAGATTGTTATGTCAAGATTTCTTCCTCCTTGCGTTTATTCTTCAATTTTTTATGTAGACATCGGATAAAAACTAAATTACTTTTAGGTTTTTAGAGGTAAGAAATATTTTTTAAACTCCAATTCATCGAAAATAAATAAATTTCAGGCAAGTTAAACCAGCTCATTATATTTTTTTTGCTTTATTTGTTTTTCAAATCTATTTGTTCAAAATTTTAACTCAAAAATTTCCTCCTTATTGCATTCTTCCTCAAATATTTTATATAGAAATCTATTTTTGAATCATGGGATCTGTAGATGTATAATGTGATGAAGGCAGGGAATTTTAAAATTTTCAGAATGGAAATACCCATTTCTTTCAGACAAAAAGTAAATTACTTTCAGGTTTCTTAAGACGTATTTTCAAATCTTAATTAATCGAAAATAATTTTTTTCTTTGTTTACATTTTTTTGTTAAAATTTTCTACTCCTTGCATTCTTCCTCCAATATTTAATATGGAGATTTATAATGTGCATATAATTGACAAACGTGAAAGATTGAATCTGATGCAGGCAGTGAATTTTAAAATTATCAGAATAGAAATATCTCTTTCTTTTAGAAAAATTAAAATCCCCCTCGGTTTTATCAAAGATAGGAAATAATTTTAAATCCTAATTGATCGTAAATAAATAATTTTCAAACAGAGTCAAACCACCAGTTGATTATATATTTTTTTGCTTTATATATTAATTTTTCAAATGCTGCATTTGTTTATTAAAAAGTTATATTATTTACGCTCAAAAATTGCCCTAAAGATGGCTCTGTCAACAGAAAAATGTTTCGTATATTACTGCTTCCCTATTCGGTTTGTAATATTTGATGCCTAAACATTAGAGACGAATAACAAGCATGCTTTAACCAAAATTCATCATGATTAAGTTGGATAATGAAATCTCAATGGTAAGATGCCCAATCAATCTTCTAGCATTAATGAAACAGATAATCTAACTTCTAGTATCAGATTAGTAAAGATTCTATAACGTTACATTTGGCAACATTAATAGCTTTAGACGAAAACCCGCTTTAATCGATAGAAGGTCGACACCATTTAAACTACAGCTAATCATTGAAGAGGTATTAAGCAAACGAGCAGCTTTCAAATTCGTGGATGGATTCATCGATAAATTCCCTGTCCTTATTCCACCAGTAGAAATTTGCTGGATGCCGAGGGGGATATGTAGCTTTAGGTAGGATCAATATACGCCAATAAGAAAATACATTAGGTAAAAAAAAATAACAAGTATATAGGCAAAACCTAAGGAATTTACACTCGATTTTGTGTTATTTTGTTTATGTTTAGCTCTGGTTAGACCACTTTAACTTAATTTCTCCAACAGCTCAGTTCACTTTAATCACTTGACATATTTATGTACGAGATTATTATAGCTTGGAGCGTCGACAGAATTATTTTAGCTTCAACTTTTTTACTGTACTTTTCATTCTCCATGATCTCACAAAATTATAGATGCCTTGTAAACAATAAAGTTTACAAATTTCTGCTGCTATGTATAAATTTCGAATTCCGAAGCTCCAAGTTAGACAGAACAATGTTATTTGTTAGTCGTGAGCTCTTTAATTAGGTTTATGCAGAGTTTAGTTAATATTGGTAATGTTGATGCAATTTGTCAGAGGATTTCTACGTAAAATAAAAAGATGGAATGAAAATATATGTGATTGAGAAGTTCCTCAACCGTTATATCTAAGTTCTGAAGAGCATGAAAGCGAATGTTAGGATGCCAGTAAAAGATGTCTATTGCTTCAGACAGCTCTGGTACAAATTTAGAAAGACGTGTGTAAAGCTATATTAGAGCAGTGCTTTGTTATATATAAATGCAAATAGAAAACTAAATATTTACCTTCAGATTCCTCAGTCGACCTCAGGTGTCAGGGAAGGTATCAGGCTCGATCCTCACGAGATTTCAACATTTTTTATATTATTTACTAGCCATGAAAATGGTGTCGTTAACAGAAATATCTAATTCCTTAATGCTTGTTTCCTTCTATTTTTAAGTACAAATAGGTTATTTTGAAAGCAAGAATGTTGGGTTGGCTGCATAAATCTCCATCTAGAGAGAAAGCGAAATCCAGATTGGATCTGAAATTTTCTTGTGATAATTTATATGAAGAAATCGTCAAAATTGTTGCTTATCTACTTATGGGTGATCAAATGCGGCGGTCTTAATATAGATTGAAATATATGACTATATGTCTCATTTGCAGTAAAACTTCGATGGTCGGAACTTTCTTTCTATGATTTCACAAAATTATAGATGCTTCTCAACCCAAGCAATAAGGTTATTACGTTCGATTCTAATTCTGTAGGCGTTGGTTGCCAATTTGTTATATTCAATTCAAAGATAGAACTACTTGGCAGATGGCGCTGAACGACAGATTATTATCAAATTAATATTTACCAAAAGGTTAAACTACAATCAGATGTCTACCATGTAGTTCGGTCAACACCAGTCCTCGTAATAGCTCAACCAGCACCGTCTGAAATCCACCAGGCCTAGCTCGTCTCGGGGGGTTGGTTCGAACTTATCTTTTCCCACTATCAAGTTCGGTATTGTTGTACCTGAATATGGAATTACATGAAAGTAAGTAATAGTCCAAGTCGGGGTTGGACGCCACCAAGTTTACTTTTGTTGGCAAGCCCTATCGATGTTTATTCACACAGAAAAAAAAACTTGGAAATAAAAGAAACTAAGTTCAAATTGAAATGTCAAATTAAGTAAATAATTACCTGACGAAGTCTACGATACCTGCTCGGTTACCATTCAAAATCTACATCCTCAAATTCACCCTAAATAATACCAAGCATGTGAGGTCAATACTTTATTTTAAAATAGAAAAATAGAGCAAGCTCCTCGAGCCTATTAAGTAAATTCCCTGGATTGAAAGTAACCAGCTACTCCGTAGTGAAATTCCGAAATGACCCGGTCTACTGACTGACTAGACACAACCTCTTGTCAACCTGACAGTTTGATTTAAAATTTTGGAAGATATCAAATAAAAGGTTATAACAGTTTGAAAGTTCACTTCTTCGAAACGCTCTGCTGCAACCTGCAACCTAGACGGTGATAGAAATACCGAATTTATCACATAGTTAATTTAACTCGGCTAGTATAGCCTTTCCAAAAGCCCGAGTTGCAAATTTCAACCAGAGAACGTATTCCTCAAAAAGCAATGTTATGATCTATTGGCAAAGCCAAATTAAATTAAAAAGGTAATAAAATGGATAAACTTCCTTGGATATAATATGTACTAGAGATTATCCATAAATCTAGCACCCGTAAGAAGTAAATAATGTGTCTAAGCCGGCGTAGTAACACTTCACAAAAGATATTTCATATATCGTCACCTGAGTAGTGGTTTGTTCTACCTCCAATTTTATCACAAATTGAGGTTATGGGGACCTTCAAATTTTTCTTCTATATCCACTTGTATTACTTCGATATTGCAACTATTAACCGAAATAACTAACTAAAGTCTATCTCCGGTTTTTGTGCATTAGCTATGGTTATTGGTTTGTTCTATCTGCCATCATAATATTTCAGGGTAACTTTTAAGCTACTTAAAGTGAAATGGATTCCTCAACAATGAATATTTTTGGGTTTGAGCTATCTCCATATCAATTCCTTAAAGGAATGAACGTAATATTATCCTATCTCCATTTAGAGCAATAGGGGACGTGAATTATATTAGTGTCGTAGAAAACTTCAACATTTTAATACGTTATTGTGGCAGAGTTTTGTTGTGGCTTTGCCGGCTCTCATACTCATTTTCATTTCCTCTATAGTTTAAAAGTAGAAAATACAGTTAAATTTAATGTCTATTCCAAGATTTTTTATTATGAATTTAACATTGCCTTTCACAGGCCGAAAAAAGACGTTTGCGATAAATGAACCGTATCCAGGCTACAATCTAACCCCTATGATGAAGCTGTCCTGGATTACGAAAAGCATACAAATAAAAAATTAGCGCTAAAAACGAAAGAGAAAATGATCGCAAAATTACTAATAGATCAATTGCAGTTGCTTCTTTTGACCTACACGACGTATTTTCCTTGCCTAAATCAAATGTCTCGTCTCATTTTTACAAACAAAAACTCAATTGTTATAATTTAACAGCTTACTGTAATATTAACAAAACCGTTTATTGTTGCTTGTGGAATGAAGGCATGACAGGCCGTGGTGAGCTTGAATCAGAATTTTGAAAGAAATTGTTAACAAAAATTATATTGTGGTCAGATAGCTGTATTCCGCAAAATAAAAACAAATTATAATGCCATTTGCTTTGCAAAACTTTCTCTCTTCACATGAAAGTCTTAATGTGGCCACAATAGAACAAACATTTTGTGAGTCAGGTCACAGTTCTCTTCAAGAAGTAGATTGTGCCCATAAGAAAAACATATAAGGCATGTAGAAATTCACAGCCCGCTATCACTTACGCGGATATTGTTAAAATTACAACCCTAAAAACAAAAATTCCGTATACTACAAATAAACACTTCGTGTTACCGGAATTTTGCTCCAAAACCATTTAATCTAATGTATAATCATGTCCCTTATACTAAAGTAAAATATATCATTTATGAAAAAACCAATATATTCAACATAAAGTATAAACATTCCTTTCATGAGGAATTTACTATCTGTAATTTGAGGTGTAGTGTAAAAAAGACATTGCGAAGAAATAAAACAAATAAACCGGAGAATGTATCCCAAACAATATTTCCAGTAGCGCCGTTAATGATTATAAAAGTTCGTTATCTGAAGAAAAAAAGATCTCTTTGTATTCAATGTTAAATCGCATGGAGGAAGATGATGGAGAGTATTATAAAAAACGGTTTTAAAAAAATTCGTTTATAAAAAGAAATCAAAAAATAATGAATAAAAAAGCCAAAAAACTTGTTTGCTTTTATTCAGATAGCTATTTTATGGCACGTTCGTTAATTTGTAGTGATATCATTTTCTCAAACTCCTGGAAACCGTAATTACCTACTAGGTATAACTAACTTTGTAAAGATCTGATAAATATTTTGTATTAGGGTAATATTATTTTACTACAGGTACCTATATTATTATTGTAAGTTTTTAGAATTTTCAGATTTTCATTACTTTTCGTTTTTACTTAGGGTTAGTACCCAGTACCTACCTATTAGTTCATTAAGAAATAATATACCTACCGTTGTTGGGTCTATGTTTTTTTAAAACTGAAACATTTATTATTTGAAATAAAGGTTATTTTGAGATAATATTGTTTTATGCTATATCCACTTATAGTAAGTTTTTTGTGCTATATCCGAAAACAAAAAAAAACAAATACATTGTTCTATCTCCATTTGGTTTTAAACGATTTTCTTAAAATTCGTGAATTTTAAACAAGAAAACACTTTATTAACATAATTTTGGTAACTCAGTAGCATAAAAATTACATCTCAATTACTAAAAAATAGTCATATAATTAAAATATATATTTAAAAATCAAACTTTGAAATGCTCTAGAGCACATTTTACAATTATTATGGAGGTAGAATAAACCAATACTCAGGTGACGATATATACTTTAGTGGTTTATGCTGTGTGGTATTACTTATTAAAGAAATTAACAAAGCGTTTTAGGAAAATGTTTAGGTATTAAATTCTGTTTAGATTTAAAAGTCTCTGCAAAGTAGTAAATATTTCTGGCACAATAATGCTGTCTAAACGTGATAGAATGTTTAAAATTAGACTCATCTTGAGCAGCGAACTCCTGTAAGTTATATCCGAGAATTGGCTATCATCCTTCTCTGTATGTCAAACAGTCCAGATTAACCAGCTTCCAGCTAATAGTGGCTCTCCCTAACAGCCATAGAACCCCGCAACAAAGCGCTACCGGAATTCCGCTGTAGAATTCAGCTACTAAAAACCAGCTCCAAAAACCCTAAAAACGTAAATTAATCCATAACAACAACATAACATGAAATTTACAAAAATGCCAAAACTCGGCCCCAAAAATCTACTTGAAATTCTACATTCAAAACAACTTAAAACAGCTTACCCATAACTAGGGGTTTACCAAAACCTACCTGGGTATGTTGAAAGGATCAACGGCCTATATTGCCATACGCGGTTGCTTGAAATTTCTTCACACGCAACTGACCTTCCCTCGAGAGTCTCAAACGACTTCCAGTCTACTTCATTTACGAACTAAAATACTACTCGAGGACTACCTCTCAACCCAAGGAATTTTCTTTGGCTAATGAATAAACAAAAGCCTTACAAAATCAACAACAACAGTTTTCTTCTGTTTTCTCTCCTCCTAGTGGATCAAATAGCAGAAACAAATCTGTAAACACGTCAAAACTGTCGGCTGACATTCAACTAAAAATCTTTAAATGTCAATTAAAATACTGCTTGTCAGAAACCTAGACAGGTACGAACTTATCGAGAAAAGACAATAGAGATCATTGACCAATCGATATTCCTTCCTAAAATGACATTTAGAAATAGGAGAATTTCCACCCGTAACAGTCACCCCCTTTCCTAAAAAAAAATTACAACGTAATTTTTCATCACCTTATATGTCCTTCGGGTCAAAATATGGTTTAAGGTCCTGAACATGCCAATAAAGGCAGCCATAAATGAGGCACAGGCGAACGCTGTAATGCGTGAACTTCAAAAAAATGACGGCGAAAAACCCGATCGCGGAGGTCCATGGGAACAACAAAGGCAGCGAAAAACCCGCAGATTTGTCATCGGTGGAAATGATAAAAGCGAGACCATACAAGCGGTCTCAAGGTATACACACCTGTATGTGACTAGACTAGATACTAATACATCCGCTGAAGACATGAGAGTCTTTCTAAAGGATAGGTTTCCCGAGGTGATGTGTGAGGATCACGGGTCAAGGCGCCCTGAACTCTACAAGTCCATTAAGGTAACAATAAAACAAGGACTTTTTCGCGAGACATGGAAGCGTAAGGTATGGCCTACTGGCGCCTTGGTATCGCGTTTTTTTTTTGTGAAAAGAAAGATCGCACCACGATCACAGGAAGTGGTGGATCGCTCTGGTTAGGTAAATTAAGGAGGAGTAATGGTATAGGACAGAATAATGAAAATCAAAAGTCTTTCAATGTTTTCCATCTTAACATCTGGTCTCTCCGAAATAAAATTGGAGAACTTGAAGCATTTTTGCACGTAAGTACTAGAAAGTATGATGTTGTGTGCATTTCAGAACATTGCATGTGCGAAAATGAGATTGACTCTTTAAATTTGGCTGGGTATAGTAGGGCAGCTGTCTATGCCAGACCGCAGCACAAGCATGGGGCAACTATAATTTTCTCTAAGAGTGAACTGATTTGCAAGTCATTGGAAAATCTCATCGATTTAAGCTCAGAAAGAAACTGTGAAATTAGTGCAGCAGAATTCTCCAGACCGAAACTAATTGTAATAACTGTGTACCGCCCACCAAATGGTGATCACGTTTTATTTATATCAATCTTTGAACAGTTGTTAGTAACTCTTAGTGGTAGCAACAAACACTGCATTTTAAATGGTGACTTTAATATACATTTTGAGAGGAACTATGACCTAAGAAATAATTTTATAGACCTAATAAGTACATATGGCTTTGAACAGCGAATATTTATTAATACTAGGGAAAATCACTGTATAGATAACATATTTACAAATTTTAGTGATATGTTGAGTTCTATTGTGGGCGTTTTTGATCCTTTACTCTCGGACCATAGGGCAGTGGATGTGGCCGTGTCGCTGCCATCATCTGATGCCCTTGATGCAGTAAAACCGTATCCAACATTGTATCGCCCTTTTACTCATAGAGGACAATTTCTGTTCTTTCAGATTATGGAAGCAGCAGACTGGACCTTCTTGAATCACGAGGTCTCTGCAGAATTGGTTTGTAACCTCTTTGTGGATAAAATAATTAATGCATTAAACAAAGCATTTCCTGTTGTTAAAATGGTATTAAGGGATCGAGGCAAGGTCTCGTGGTTTACGGAGGTGCTAAAGGGAAGGAGAGAAACACTTAATTTATTGCATGAAATATATTGTATGACTCGGTCTCCTCTGATGCACGATAGCTACATAAGTTACCGCAGAGAGTATCGTAATGAAATAAGTAAGGCCAAAGTAACGGCAAATTCAAATTTTATAAAGAGTGCTGGGAGTAGGGTAGGGGCAATCTGGCGGGTCATCAACTCTTCTCGAGGTTGTGTTGGTCGCTCTTCTGAGGGCGCGAACATAGATGCTAATGAATTTAATGACTTTTTCGCAGATGTTGCGGACAGCATAGTCGGCAGCCTGCCACTGCCGAATGTGTCGGCTGAGGACTTTGTGAGAAGGATGAGGGTCCCCTGTGGGACTGGCTTTTCCTTTGGCCAGGTATCCTACAACGATGTGAGAAGTGCTATTGATGGACTAAAAAGGAAGGAAAGTCGGGATATCTACGGTATGAGCAGAAAGCTACTAATGGGCATAAAAAATATAATTATAATTCCTCTAACAAAGATCATTAATAAATGTATACTCGAGGGTGTCTTCCCCAGTTGTCTTAAATTAGCAAAAGTTATTCCTATTCACAAAAAAGGAAATATGTCTGACATAAACAACCATCGACCTATTGCTCTTATACCAGTAATCGCTAAGGTCTTTGAGAGACTGCTTAAAATAAGTTGTGCACATTCTTTGAAGGAAACAAACTATTTTTAAATAACCAATTTGGCTTCAGGGCAGAACTCTCCACTGTCCACGCTGTTGACTCCCTTTGTAAATCTGTCTTGAAGGGCTTCGAGAGGGGGTTGTACGTTGGTTCCACCTTTTGCGACCTATCTTTTGATACCATGTATCATTGGGTGCTTCTCAGCAAGCTATCGTTTTATGGTTTTGATAGTCCTAGAATTTCTCTTATGCAAAGCTACCTTACTGACCGCAGACAGGTCACAGCTTATGGGGGAGTCATCTCGGGTGCGAGGTCTACACAGCATGGGGTACCACAAGGCTCCATTCTAGGACCTATTATCTTTTTAATTTATGTCAACGATCTACCGATGGCTCTGAATGACGGTGAACTTATTCAGTTCGCTGACGACACGTCAGTCATAAATTCTAGCGCTGATATGGGGACCCTGTATCGGAAGATGATTGAGAGTCGTGAAAGCCTGAACAGTTGGTTCGTTGCGAATCGCCTCAGCCTTAATGCAGGGAAGACGGAGACTGCGATCTACTCACTGAGGCCTCACAACCATGATAACCGGCCTGCGGTAAAGTTCCTGGGTGTGCAGATTGACTCTGGACTAAGATTTGATAAGCATGTAGACTACATCTGTGGAAAAATCTCAAAATCGACATTCTTATTAAAACAACTAAACAGGACGGTGGAGCACGGTGTGTGTGTGATGGCTTTCCATGCTTTCGTACAGTCACTCTGTTGTTACGCTATCTTGGTTTGGGGAAACTCTGCGCACGCTAGCAGGGTCTTCGCCTTGCAGCGCAGAGCTGCGCGTGTTGTTGCTGGTTTGGAATATCGCGCTGATGTAAGAGGGGCGTATTGTGACCTGGGGATACTCACTGTTCCTTCGAGGTATGTCTTGGATTGTTTGGTGCATGCAACATGCTCATCGAATTACCAACACCAGAGTGGCACTCATAATTATTTCACTAGGGGGAGAAATGATCTTAGCATCGATTATTTGCGACTTCGCAGGCCATTTAACGCTACCCTGCGCTATGCCCCTGCACTTTTCAATAGGCTACCTCCCGAAGTCAGAGGCCTGAACCCGGTTGCGTTCAGGGCAGCAATAAGGCGGTATCTTGTGGGAAAGTCATTTTATTCACTGCTGGAATTTTTCAGCTTACGAGCACATGATATTGACATTGAGTGATATTGAATTTAATGATGACTACTAGTCCAGCACCTTGACAGTGTTCTTGGTATGGATCCTGCACAATATTTTATATTTTGTATTTTGTTTGATATTTTTGCTGTGATTGTCTGTGTACAAGGCCTGAATATGAATATGTTTATATATATGTTTATGTTTATGTCTCATTTTAAAATTGTATTTCAATTATTATCTTGACAATCACCATTTATGCGTATTATGTAAGATTTTATATTTTCTGTTTTTTTAGTATTAAGTGTTTATTTTACTAAACATATTGTGACGTGTGTAAAAAACATGAATAAAGAAATTTGAATTTGAATTTGAATTTGAATTACCCTTCGATTTACCATCCAAATCCTCCAATTCATAAACACAATAGCCCAGTTTTCTAATTACTCTCATCCTTCGAACTTACCAGCTAACTTTGCAGTAAGATAATTTCCAGCATCAGACAAAGCAAATTTTCTTTTCTAAATCAAATCTCCTATCTGAAAATTAACATCCCTGCGTATAAGATTATACTGATTTCTTGACCTCTGATAAGCCTTCTCTAATCTTAAATTTACAAATTTCCTCAATTTAGCTAAAGATTCTACTCTCTTAATTAAATTATCATTTTCCCCTAAAGTTGATGAATTATCTAAATCTTTTAACTTAATATATTCACTAGCATGAAGTACAATTTCCCTTCCAAAATTAATGAAATATGGAGTTCGCCCAGTTACTTCATGAACTGCTGTGTTAACTGCACAAGCTAATGCCGACAAATTCTCATCCCAAACTCTCTGATTATCAGGAACAAAAAAAAGCATAGTTTTTAAAACCCGATTAACCCTTTTCTGTATTATTTCGTGACGGATGATAATTTGGATTATATAAATTTTTTACCCCATATTTTTTTGTTAAACCCCAAAATTCACGACTTTTAAACTGCACACCGTTATCACAACGAATCACTTCTGGAACTCCATTTACCACGAATATTCGCTCCTCCAACAAACTCACTATTTTATTTGCAGTTGCATTTCTTATCGGAAAAAAGTAATTAAATTCACTGAAAATATCTGTTACCACAAATATATGCATATTCCTTTTTTCACTTTTGGGCAACGGCCCAAATAGATCCATACTAATTACTTGCCAACAAAAATTTGGTATCAAATTCTCTCTCATTAAACCGCCCGGTAATT
>MU184871.1:31392-43237 GCA_016904865.1 Pissodes strobi | reverse complement strand
CGTTGTCTCCGTCCTTACCGCGATTTTCCTTATTATACGATTTGATACGGGCCGGATAAACGTTTGATGCTCTCTTTATTCCGGAAAACATTAAATGACCAGGTTGCCTTCTTTCGGGATATCTATAAATTAAAATGATACTTAAATAAAAAAATAAACCCAAATAAGTCAAAAGGTAAATAAATATACAAACAAACTTATTGAAATATAGCTAATAAGCTTCACACAAGTTTTCATTGCTCTGTATAAAGGAGACTAACATGTCACATTTTTCAAAATATTGACAATTTTCATTTTCAACCATCGTAAAAAATACAATATTACACAGAATATATAAATTTTGCCACTGACAGATCTTGCCAATAAGAAATTACCATTCCATTGTTCTAATAATATCTGCCTACTAAAACTTATACCGTTGTTTCGGCTGATTTGAAATAAACGAATACATTTCAGATGTCAACAGCATGCGTTCTAACACAAGAACGAAATTTCCGCCCGAAATGAGAAGCGATACCGACGAGGATTGATTAAAAATCGGCACGAGCTTAGAAAAGAAAGCCTTAATGCAATTCTATTTATGGCTAGAAAGCTATCAACTTTACGAATTCAGTTATGTCGGTTTCAGTTTGCAACGATGACAGATCATCGATCAACCTGTTAAAATAATATACTGAACAATTTCGAAACAAAAATTGCAGTACGGAAAGAAAACTTAGAAAATACTAACGGCTATCGAAAAATCTTGATTTATAGCGGATTTTATGTAGATTTTCATTCCAGATCAGTGCGCATTTCAGTCATTAGTCTAAATGAAGGCTTTTCTATAAATTCACTCTATTGTAAAAATACTAAAGTATATCCAAAATCTTGAAATTTAACACATTTTTAGCAAATTTTAGGTAGATTTTGAATATCAATAGACGAAATTTGAATTTTGAACTATCTTGCAGATATGTTTAATTTTCCAGATCACTGCACTTTTCAGTCATTATACATATGCACTTTATCGTAAAAAATACTAAAGTGTATTTAAAGTCTTGAAATTTACCAGACTTACAGCAAATTGTATGTAGATTTTGAATATCAATGGAAGAAGCTTAAATTTTGACGCATCTTGCAGATATGCTTAATTTTCCAGATCATTGCATCTTTCAATCATTATCCATATTCACTTGATCGTAAAAAGTACTAAATATATCGCAAAATCGTGAAAATTGCCGGACTTATAGCAAATTTTATGTAGGATTTTGAATATCAATAGAAGCAGCTTTAATTTTGAAGCATCTTGCAGATATGTTTAATTTTCCAGATCACTACACCTTTCAGTCGTTATCCAACGATGACTTCGACATATTTACTCTATCGGAAAAAAATACTAAATTTTATCGAGAAACCTTGAAATTTACCAGAGTTATAACAAATTTTATGTAAACTTTGAATATCAGTAGAAGCATCTTCCAGATATGTTTAATTTTCCCGATCACTGCACCTTTCAGTCATTATCCAATGAAAACTTTTCTACATATTCACTCTATCGTAAAAAATACTAACGTATGTCGAGAAATCTTGAATTTTACCAGACTAACAGCAAATTTATGAAGATCTTGAATATCAATAGAAGAAGCTTGAATTTTGAAGCGTATTGCAAATATGCTTAATTTTCCAGATCCCAGCACCTTTCAGTCATTATCCAATGAAGACTGCTATATATTCACTTCATCGTAAAAATATTAAAGTATATGAAGAAATCTTGAGATTTGCCAGATTTTTGGGAAATTTTATGTAGATTTTGAATATGAATAGAAGAAGCTTAAATTTTTAATCATTTTGCAGATATGTTTAATTTTCCAGATCACAGCACCTTGCAGTTATTATCCAATAAAGACCTCTACAAATTCACTCTATATTAAAAAAATTAAACGCTCTCGAAAAATTTTGAAATTTTCTAGACTTGTAGCAAATTTTATGCAGATTTTGAATATCGATAGAAGCAGCTTGAATTTTGAAGCATCTTGTAGATATGTTTAATTTTCCAGATCACTGCACCTTTCAGTCATTATCCATTGAAAACTTCTACATATTCACTTGATCGTAAAAAATACTAAAATATATCGCAAAATCTTCAATTTGCCGGACTTATAGCAAATTTTATGTAGAATTTTGAATATCAATAGAAGTAGCTTTAATTTTGAAGCATCTTGCAGATATGTTTAATTTTCCAGATCACTGCACCTTTCAGTCATTATCGAATGAAGACTTCTATATATTCACTGTATCGTAAAAAATACTAACGTATATCGAGAAATCTTGAATTTTACCAGACTAACAGCAAATTTATGTAGATCTTGAATATCAATAGAAGAAACTTGAATTTTGAAGCGTCTTGCAAGTATGCTTAATTTTCCAGATCACTGCACCTTTCAGTCATTATCCAATGAAGACTTCTATATATTCACTTCATCGTAAAAATACTAAAGTATATGGAGAAATCTTTAGATTTACCAGACTTTTGGGAAATTTTATGTAGATTTTGAATATCAATAGAAGAAGCTTAAATTTTTAATCATTTTGCGGATATGTTTAATTTTACAGATCACTGTACCTTGCAGTCATTATCCAATAAAGACTTCTACAAATTCATTCTATCGTAAAAAATACTAAACGCTCTCGAAAAATTTTGAAATTTACCAGACTTGTAGCAAATTTTATGCAGATTTTGAATATCGATAGAAGCAGCTTGAATTTTGAAGCATCTTGTAGATATGTTTAATTTTCCAGATCAATGCACCTTTCAATCGTTATCCCGTAAAGATTCCTACATATTCACTTTATCGTAAACAATACTAAAGTATATAGAGAAATCTTGAAATGTTCAGACTTATAGCAAATTTCATGTGGTTTTGCAGATATGTTTAATTTTCCAGATCACTGCACCTTTCAGTCATTATCCATTGAAAACTTCCACATATTCACTTGATCGTGAAAAATACTAAAATATATCGCAAAATCTTGAAATTTGCCGGACTTATAGCAAATTTTATGTAGGATTTTGAGTATCAATAGAAACAGCTTTAATTTTGAAGAATCTTGCCGATATGTTTAATTTTCCAGATCACTGCACCTTTCAGTCGTTATCCATACATATTCACTCTATCGTAAAAAATACTAAATTATATCGAGAAACCTTGAAATTTACCAGAGTTATAACAAATTTTATGTAAATTTTGAATATTAATAGAAGCAGATTGAATTTTGACGCATCTTCCAGATGTGTTTAATTTTCCATATCACTGCACCTTTCAGTCATTATCCCATAACACGTATTCACTTTATCGTAAAAATACTAAAATATATATCGAGAAATCTTGAAATGTACCAGACTGAATATCGAATGAATATCGATAGAAGAAGCTTAAATTTAGAAGCATCTTGCAGATATGTTTAATTTTCCAGATCACTAGACCTTTCAGTCATTATGCAATGAAGACTCTTACATATTCACTCTATCGTAAAAATACTAAAGCATATCGAGAAATCTTGTAATGTACCAAACTTATAGCAAATTTTATGAAGATTTTGAGTATCAATATATGAAGCTTGAATTTTGAAATATCTTGCAAATAATTTTTCAGATCACTGCACCTCTTAGTCATTATCCAGTGAAATCTTCTACAGATTCACTTTATCGTAAGAAATACTAAACAGTCTCGAAAAAACTTGAACTATAACAGTTTTTCAATTTTTAAGCAGATTTCTATCAATAGCAGAAGCTAGAATTTTAATACATTTTACAGTTTTTTTTTGATTTTTCAAATCGGTACATTTTTTAACAATTGTCCTTGTCAAACCTGCTCGAACTTGTAAACATTTGAACGTTTTCCAATTCAATTACAGTGTGAGACGCAAGGCTTTATCGGTTACGAGAAAGCTGCCGCTCCAAATAAGGTTAAACCGTAAATCGTAATGAATGTGTGCCGAGAAATCCAATAAACACTTCCCGAAATCATTGTTCTGTATAAAGGAGACTAGCATGTCACATTTTCCAAAATATTGACAATTTTCATTTTCAGCCATTGTAAAAAATACAATATTACACAGAAAATATCAATTTTGCCACTGACAGGTCTTGCCAATAAAAAAATTACCATTCTATTGCTCTGATAATCTTTGCCTACTAATACTTATACCGTTGTTTAAAAGACAATACTTATACTATACTCATCAAGAGTGTCGTATAGAGATACATTCTGTGAAATTATGAATTTTAGGCTTATTATTTAAAATAAATATCATGTCCTATATATTTGTATAGCGTATTACATTTCCAATCAAACGAAAGAAAAATATACAGGGTGTTCCATTAAAAAATACAAGTTTATTTTATAGCTAAAAATGGACAACTCACAGCAAAAATCTGACCACGCCACTGGATTCTACGTAATAAAGTGTATAAAAGCATGTTTTTAGCTTTGCGGTATGTTAACGGATAACGGAGATACGAGGGGGGTTCCAAAATGCGTTATTTTCAATTTTGCCCTGTATCTCAGAAACGAAGCGGGCTATCATAAAATTATTTATAACATCGTTCTTTTCATAAAAAAGTAGCAAAGTATTGCGAAAACCGCAACTCTCTATCTTTACTCGTAAGTGAGATATCCCGTAATATCATCGAAAATGGGACACCCTGTACATAAAAATAGTTGGAAATAAGCAATAAGATATTAAACCCTTCTTCACCGAAGAATCTGGAAATGTTTAATTTTGCTCTTTGCATTGATATATAACATAGAACAGCTCTGATACCGCTTCCGACACGTCTATCTAAATTTGTATCTGAGCTGTCTAAAGCTGTTTATAACTACTAGCTTCTTAACATTCCCTCTCAGGTTACACTCATTTTTTATTTTACGTCCAAAACCCTCTGAAAAATTATATCAACAATATCAATATTAACTGAACCGGGCATAAGCTTTATTAAACAACAGCCCATGACTAACAAATAATATTGTCCTGTCCAAGTTTGAGCTTCAGAATTAGTGCTTAGCCGAGTGTAAAGCTCTTTGTAGTTGAAGCCGAAACAAAGGTATGACGCTAACAAATATCGGTATTTGAACCGACCACCATTTGATACTCTAAAATTAATGTTCTCATGAACCACAGGTTACGCCGTTGATTAATTACTTTTTACCAACAAATTGTGGCAACGCTTTCACGAAAATGATAAAGGAAAGTGTAGTATGTTATGCAGTATACAGAAGGCTGCAAACAAGACAGCTTCATACTATCTAATCATAAATAGAGACTATTGAGGCACCTCACAAGAAACTTTATCTCCAACAATGTTAATTAATTAAATATGACACAAATTGATGGCAGAGTCTCGTTGATAAGACCCGCTAGCTGAACCGTTTCAGGCAGTCTCAATTTTAGATTCTGAAAGTAATGTCTTAAAGGCCAAATGTCGCAAGATTAATTGTGAAATTCTCGAAATTCAAGCTGCCATTAATACAGATTTCAAATATGGAAGCGCTCCAAAGATAACAATTAATCCATTAAAATAAGTGATGGTTAAAGTTTATATTGCTCAAAATTAGTTTCGGATACCCCGTTAAATATAGAATTATTAGTTGTTCGTTTGAAGAAAAAAAATGATAAATTAATTTGCAGCTGCTTCATTGTAAATGAAATTTATTATCCGGTTTAAATGATGTTTGTATATATCGGGGATAAAATATTTGACATCAATATATAAAAATTATCTGAATATTTGTCAAAAATATTTTTATTTTCTATTAATGTTACTTTTTTATAAATTTAGATTTAATTCGTTCGATGTATATTGTCACTAACTGTGATTCATGAGGATACACCTTGATTGATGCGTAGGCTATATAGTTTAATTCGGATCGATCTACGTCAGGTGGGAAGAGGTGATAAAGAAGACCCTTCGGTAAAACAATAACAATGTCTATAGGTCAAAGAACTAATAAATTTAAAATAAAATTTTTAAGCAAGGTGTTTTATTGTAATCTACTAAAAAGCATAAGCTACTAAACAAATATCACCCTGTCTCAAGTTTGAACTTGAACTTGGAGATTGTTATATAAACATTAAAGGCATACTATAAACAACGCGAGCAATCAACGGGAGCGACTTTGAACCTTATGCATGCAATGATCATCACTTCGTTTTATATAAATACGCTACCGAACCCTCAGTTCAGCAGACTTTGGTCTCACCTCCAGCTCCCAAGGTTAGTCACTTGACGACTGCCTTCTGGGTTCTATCCGCTCCTAAACTTAGCTATACGACTGCTTTAGGTTCCATTCCTTTCCTACCAAACCTGGCACCGGTTAGTCACTTGACGACTGCTAGGACCAGGGGTTTCACAACCTCCATAGTAAAGTCTTGACAAGAAGTTGGTCAGAGTGTTGAGAAAGACAAGTGTCTAAATAATCAGTTAAAAAGTTTAGTGAAATCTCTTAGTGCTCTTAAATAAAACCCAACTCTTAAGAAAAACTATAAATTTTAAGACAGTAAGCAAAGACCTATAAACAGTACCTTTCGCTCTCAAATCATGCGCGACCTAGTACTCTGGTACAGTCGCCATCTCTATTACATTTTTGACAAGAGACATCGTAAACATTTTATCGCTAAGTCGTTTCGCAATAGACGACATCATTGATATTAGAACCACGTGGTAGAGGTGTGTCGTAATTTATGTTAGAAAAATGATAGGTCAAGAAAAACAATTAAATTATAATTGAAAAATTCAAATCACGCGCCTGTTATCTTTCGAGCAGTGTTGTTGGGAAAATAAAACTAATGAAGCTCAAAAATTTTTATTTACAATATAAGGCAAATTTAAATCACGCGGGCGTCATATAATTTATACAGTTAATTATATACAAATATAAGTCGCCATCTGGCAGCGGACGCCAAAAGCAACAAGTTTATGGAATCCATGTATCGCCATCTACGGGCGGCCAGCGTCACCGCAGATAGACAGACATCTACGAACGGTCGCCGAAGTACGGTCAAATGCCGCCGCTAGTTGGGAAAGGTCAAGAATAGAACCGCGTGGTGTGACCAAGGCCAAGTCCGTATCTGCAAGGAAAATGATAATAAATTAAATACAACTGATTGTTAAATTAAAATGGAGCAATACAACAGATTTGTGTAGGGGAAACTAAAGGAAACAATGGAGCAAGAAGCAGGAGAAATTAGTGAAGATGACAAGGATAAGCAAAATAAAATTATATATGGAACAAGTACGCAAGTAAAATAAGAAACTAAAGAAGAAATAAGCAAAAACAAAAATGGGAGGTGGGATCAAAGTCTTAATGTAAATAAAATTTGTACATAGTGAAACATAAATAAGCGTAATATATACCCAAGTGTTATTAAGACAAATATATAGATAAAACACTTAGGAGGTTAAGGAACTATATATAAATAGACAATACACATAGTATAGTACATACAAGGAGTTATGAAGAAAAAAGAAGCTAGAATAAGTCGTGTTAAGTGAATATTAATGAGAAGATTAGTAAACTATATATGCAAAATAAATAGATGAAAATGAGGTGAAGATATTCATAATAAAGCACAACTAAATGGCCCAGTTGCAGGATTATCGTATTCGAGAAAAGCAGGAAAACTGTGTTGTCATTAAAATTGTGTATTGAGAGTATATACAGGAGGAATATATGTGTATACAAGGAAGTATTATAAAGTAAAGTGTTCTCCGGCCTAAATAAGACTGCAACAGTCAGATTATCTTAATGATAAGCAAAGAATTTAGGCATCGGAAAGTGGAGCGTACAGACTAAAATAGCTATACTGACAATAAGGATGTTAGCAAGAATTTTGGTACCAGAGAAGCTCAAGGGCAAAGTTCCCAAGTGAAATGTTCCATAAGCAAGAAATGTTTATGTAAATCATGAAGAATATAAGAGAAGCATACATAAGTTGAAAAGTTGTTTATGTAAAGTGAGAAGAAATATAGAAGATGTTTTAAGAAGAAGCATATATAGTGAGGCAATATATAAGGAAAAGTTGTGTATGTAAAGCATACATAAGGTGAAATAATGAAAAAATGTATAAGCAAAATATGTTTATATAATGTGTTTAAAAAAGAGCATACATGGTTATATAAATAATAATATAATGTCCTATATTTTGTACATAAAGCTTGTCACATAATGAAGCATAGATAGATAAGCATAGATACATAGATAGTTAACTTATCACTGCCTCGTGATAAATAAGGAAATAATGAAATAACTAGTCATGTAATCATAAGCATAAAAATACACAGAATAAAGTGTTCACATAAAGTATGGAAAAATAGTTGCATACATAAGGTGAAAAAATTAGAGAAATAATAAGGGAAAGTTGTTGAGAAGCATTCAGAAGTTGAAACAATTGAGGAAATATATAAATATATGTATATAATATGAGTTTAAAAATAAAGCATACATATATAAGAAAGTAGTAAATACGGAAGAGATAGAATAAAGTACAGATTAAGTAAAGAATAAGGAAGCCTCAGATATGGAAATGTAATATAAAGAAATTAGAATATATATATAGGCGTATAGAGAAACAATGTATATATATCAGAAAGAAGAATTAAATATCAATTTACCAATTTTCCAGATCCTTTTGAGTTTGGTTCAATCATATCAGAAGGTACAGATGTGCACAGACGCCAGCAGTCCCTCGAGTATTCAGAAACCAGTGCAAATAACTATCCAGTAATGGGTTACGACAGAAGTATCCAAGGTCTGCAAGAATCGAGACCTAAAAAGCGAAGAAATGCTTAAGAAAAATATAACAAAAAAAAAGCTGAGAAAAGAGCATTACAATCTCAAAAGATATCTAAATATTGCGAGATATATGGAGTCAGATATAAATTATAACACAACATTGAAAACAGCTGCAGCAGGACATGCAATATCTGGCAGAAACTGAAAATAATTATCAAAAGACGAGACGACAAACATGAATAAAACTAAAGCTAAGCAATAAAATCTTGCGACTTACCTACAGTTGTAGAAAGAAGACGTGAGGATTCAGTAGTTATGTTGAAAACCATTCCATGGACAGATTGGGAAAAACTGGAACATGTGGTGCCACAGCAGCCAGCAATGACAGTTCGGGCAGACTATAAGCCATTAAGTTCCAGGGACTCTTATTATTCCTATTCCATGCTTCTGTAACCTAAAAAGCTATAATTAATCTTCACAACCACTTCCATGTTAAACTAGCAGTAATACACGTGATCTACAGCTTGGAATGGAATAAATAATCATTGATAAAAAATGTTTTTGTCAATATTCAAGCCCCACATGGAGTACATGGCGAAAAAAGTCATTTACCCTTGCCACGCCTTTTCTAACCTCAAACTCAGTCACGCGAAATGTTTCCAAGAAATTCAAACTCATGCATCAAACACCCTTGGATTAGAGTTTTTATATGCTCTAGCATTTATTCTTATTTTCAAAGAGGCCAAATATATTGGTTATAGGAAATGCAACACTTACCTTTTCGCTTCAAAGCACCTGCCAAGATTCAAACTTCATAGGCAAATCCCTGGTCACATTGCAAAAACTGCATTCGGCAGGAACATAAAACCGACCAAAAGGTGCAAAATCAAACACAAATCTTCGTCATTATATCAATGTAACAAATTTGAATGCTAATTTATTTGATCTAGGCGATACACAACGCAAAAAACGCTACCGTAGAAATAAATGATAAATTGACGAATAGGACACGACAGCATTTTTTCCCAGAGGTCAAAAAGTTCGAGGTCGACGAATTGACAGGGGTACCAGTCAAAGGAAAAAAAACGAAGAAAGCACCAGAACTACTGCGAATACTCGTTCAAGTAGAGATGGGGCAGACATATCGATACTCAACAAGGGACACGAAGCAAAGATGGATACTTTCTCAGTAGTTTTCAAAGGGTGCCATCTAGACACAAAGAAGTGAGGGACAAGCCAGAAGAAAGAAAATATTGTAGCGGAAAGTATAAGATACCTTTTATTTATTAATGTTACATATTAGAATAATTGACTGTACGATATTTCATGGAACTAAAATCGGTAAATTGTGTACAGATAAACAATTTTAAATATAAACAGGGTCAGCGAGCTTAAATAAGTCGATCAAGTGACTATAAAAAGTTAGCAGATTTTTACATAAGTCAACAAGTCTAACTGTGTCAAATAAACGGCTATAATTTTATAATAAGAGACATAAAATACAGCCATAAATATTAGTCTCGTAAACGGGACCATAATATAATATTAGATGCACAAAATAATTTAATATAATTAATATTTTTTTTATAATTACCTGCAATAGTGGCACTATAGTTAAATAATAGAGAACAGGACCGTATTTATACAAGTTAATATAAGTCTATATTTCATAGGAGACTATAACTAAATAATATAAACACAGCTAGTATGATTCTAGAAAGATATAAGTCATGTAAACTATTTTGTGGAATTGTAAATATTACTCAGACAATTTATAAAATGGTATTACGGTTATAATAAATGTGGTAATCCAAAGATCAACTTTCATGGGGTGGACGCATCCCATGCAGGCTGAATTAGTCAATACAAGCAAGATATTACAATACATGTATCAGTGTTTTATAAAGAGTTGATATTGTGTCTAAATGTGGATTGACCAATAGGCGTCTATTGGCCAGTCAACGGTAAAGTATAGATATTTCAAATATGCAAACTACTTAGTGGAGAATTCTAAATTCTACTTGTTCTCTGTTAATCTAGAATTAGAGTTAAGTATAAAATTTCAAAGACAGTTTATAAAAATATGTTTCTTTTTATTTTATGTACCAAGCACCAGTGGATGTCCATACTAGTCTCTCCAGCAGGCTCTTACTTATGATACCCTCAAAACAGTTTAATGGTATGTCAATGTTAAGACATATAGACTGCAGTGGAGGCTAGAGGGAGTTACTAAGGATCAGCCTGGATCCAGAAAGTAACAAGACCACTGATGGATATTTTTTTATGTTCTATAAATTGTAACATCACATAGTATTATGCGGCAAGCTTTTTCGAATTGAGGTCTTTCTTTTTTTTGAGCTATAGCGGTCGCATTAATGTTGGGGACCAACATTTTAGAGGGCGGGGAACGTGTAATCTACTAAAAAGCATAAGCTACTAAACAAATATCACCCTGTCGCAAGTTTGAACTTGAACTTGGAGATTGTTATATAAACATTAAAGGCAAAACTATAAACAACGCGAGCAATCAACGGGAGCGACTTTGAACCTTATGCATGCAATGATCATCACTTCGTTTTATATAAATACGCTACCGAACTCTCAGTTCAGCAGACTTTGGTCTCACCTCCAGCTCCCAAGGTTAGTCCCTTGACGACTGCCTTCTGGATTCTATCCGCTCCTAAAGTTAGCCATACGACTGCTTTAGGTTCTAGTCCTTTCCTACCAAACCTGGCACCGGTTAGTCACTTGACGACTGCTAGGACCAGGGGTTTCACAACCTCCATAGTAAAGTCTTGACAAGAAGTTTGTCAGAGTGTTGAGAAAGACAAGTGTCTAAATAGTCAGTTAAAAAGTTTAGTGAAATCTCTTAGTGCTCTTAAATAAAACCCAACTCTTAAGAAAAACTATAAATTATAAGACAGTAAACAAAGCCCTATAAACAGTACCTCAAATCGAGAAAACATGCGCACCGTAGTAATCGGGTATAATAGAATCTAATTTTTTCTGACCAATAATTATTGCTAAAGTTTTATCGTTAATACATTGTTATTGTTATAAACTAAACGTGC
>MU184871.1:14482-30992 GCA_016904865.1 Pissodes strobi | reverse complement strand
CTTGGCTTCACGAAATTACACATCAATACATGTAGATGCAATTTTAGTTACATAAATCCGAAAAATAAATTCATTTAGTGCAAAATTGTAAAACAGATTCTAATTTGGAAATTATCTCCCAGAACTTTGACAAATTTATCATAGATTCAACTTTTACTACTGTAGATTGACAACCCCTGGATGTCACGACCATGTGATCCGCAAAGCTCAGGTTTGGGTAAGGAAAAAAGTATAGATTAGGACCCAAGTGTATATGTGCAAAATGTGCTGATCGTTGCACGTTTAAGGTTTAGAAGCGCTCGCGTTGTTTATAATTTGTCTCTAATGTTTACATGATTTTTTCAAGTTCATGTTCAGCAGATATCGATTCGTTTCCAAATGAACGTAATATTTTACATAGAAACTAACAATCACATAGACGAAGTTTAAAAATGGTTTTGTTCAAAGATATTTCTGATTTTTTTCAAATTGGTAGACATAATTTTCAATTTTAGATAATTGCCAGCTAATGTATTTTTAACTATGGAAATGATATTTAAGTAACTAGTATTGTTAAAGTTATTTGTATTCATGTTCGTTTTATTGCAACGCAGGCAGACATCGTTAAACATCGATCTTGTATTATCCCATTACTTTCAAATAGATTACCGGATAATAAAAACTTACTATGAAATATATGCCGAGTGAATTTATATTCAATTTGCAGTAATTGGAAAAGTTACTTTATGTCTTTACAATATAAACTTTAAGGCTACAAGCCTTTGGATGTAAATGTAGAGAATATAAAATACCAAACTATGCAAAGATAATAATATATAAACGGATAGTCAAAACAAACAAAAATAATTAAACCTAATTAAAAGGGAAGAGCCATATAAACAGCCAGCAAGGTCACGCGGGATTAATTTCACTCTTTCGACAAATCTACATTAGCCTAAACACAGCGAAGCGTAAGTTACAAATAAATTTGAAAAATATTAATGGAAAAATGGTGGAAAATATCGGTAAAAGCTAAAAACTGAAACATGGACTTTAAAACCACATTACAGAGATCTCAATATCTTCGGCGAAATGGCTATTCAAATGGCTTGAGAGAATGTCGCATAATAATCTACGAAGATTAAACCAATTCATGTATCAATATTTTACAACATTTATCTCGTATACTTATGATTGGTAAATCACTATTCTCTCTGCCTTGTTTCTGTTTATCACCCTTTTCTCGTTATTTTGATATGTATGTTAAAACTTTTTCTATCTACGTCGACGGAGATCTCAGAACCCTTTTATGCTTTGCTGTTAAACGAAAACATTTTTCGCCTGGATATTCGTTGTTAATGTTTATTTATCTGCTTTCGTTTAGTAATATGAATTTAACAGTTCTATAAATCCTTTTGTAAGGGCACCTATAACAGAACTAGTGCTGTAATAGAAGCCTTTACAGCACTAGTGCTGTAATGAAAAAAAACCGGTTTTATTAACATTTTGCTGTTAAATAAAACCACACTTTTTAGAAGAATTATTTATTTATTATTAACAATTATAAAATTAATTATCAATTATTAATTAAAATTAATTATTATTAGATTATAACACTTAAGGTTTATTATAAACATTAATAATACACATTTTACAGTTAGAAATTTGTATACTAGAAGTGGATGTGATGGAGCCCTTTACGTTCGAAATTCCAATCATTAAATCCGTGTCTGACCCCATGATCTTCTTTGCTATTTGTTTCTTATTTTCTAAAGAATTCTCAACGTAGCCTTCTGCCGTAGAAGAGGATTTCCAGCCCCCATGACGCTTTAACATCTGCATATCTGCAACTAGAATTTTGGCTGAGGACCTCCTAAAATAATGTTTAGTGTATCCTTCTGGATTCTTCAATCCAAGTTTTGTTGCAATATTTTTTGGTATACTTCCAAAACTATTAATTCCGACAGGCTGGGAGGTACATTTTCCTTTTCCGTAGAATACAAAAAACCGCCTGTGAGTTGCATTAAGAGGACGAAGTTTAGCATATTTTCGAAAAATACTTCAACAGTTGACACCTGTCACATTTCCTTCTGTTATAGCAAATTCTCGGATAATTTTAGTTTTCGAGCATGGAATCACAATTTTTATATACAAATCATTGTATTCAATACGATCCAACATTAGCTTAGTTAGTTCTTCGCGCCGACGAGCCACAAAAATGGCGATTATCATAACAACCTTCATAAGTAAATACGTTTCATCATCTGCAATACTAAGAAACTTACATACGTCTTCCTTTGTAAAAACTTTGGACTTTTTGGCTTTGTAACCCTCTGAACTTCTTTTCAAAAATGCGATTAGTTGAGAAAATCTGCTTATATCTTGATTTTTCTTGACTGAAATCATAGTTCTCAACATTGAGTAATGAGTTCATAGTGTATATCGTTTCTGGGAGCGTTGCTTTCCGGAAAAATAACCCAAAAGGTGTGACAATTCGATTTTGCCAATGTCAAATTTAAAAAAAAAATTCATTTATATGCCGCATTTAGGAAAAAAGATGCTGTATTTTGCACTCTTTGGTTTATTAATTCTAAATGTATTGATTCGATTTGCTGTTGATACGCGAAATTGCCGCATTTTTTTTAAATATAAATTAACCATATTTTAAGTATAGGTTAACAATATATTTGTACTAGTTTTTATAACCCGTTGTGACTATTTATTTTAGTCGATAAGCGATGCACAATATTATTAGAATAGCTTGGCTTGATTGATATTACATTATCGTGGAACCGCCAGCCAACTGATTTATATATTTTATTTTAAGAATTCCGTTAACCTGCAAATACGCTGCATTTGACTTGTTGATCCATATTTTAATTTTGTTGGCATATTGTATAACCTTTTGGGAACCCCTTGGTTGCGGATCACCAATTACCGGCTTCCAATTCTGGAGATCGTTAGATAGTTTTGGGGCCTCTGATTTTAAATTTATTAGTTTTTTTTAAGGTCCGTCACGAAGTAAAAGGAATGTACTACTTCTAGAGGCATTCCAGGTTCGTCATACAAGACCCGCTCGAATCTCTCATAGTTAGCCCTCTTACACCGATCGAGGTAATTATTGCACTAGTTTTACCTAAATTGATGATTTAATTGCTCCATCTGTGTTACCTTTTTTATGCATGGCCGCCATTTGCTTTGTGTCCCATATTTTATCTTATCTACTCCATTTTATCTAATCCGAATTTTTATTAAAATGTAACTTTAATTTCTATCACATGGGGAAGTTTATGTTTCCTTTTAGGAGTGATTCATACCTATCGTTTTATATTGAAGTTGCCTGAACCTTGTATCTCTTTTATTTGCTGATGAGCATTGCAAGTCCATGGGGTTTTTGTGTGGCGAAAATTTGTTTTATGAAGAAGATGTATTTATGCAAGAGGGGGGGTCTATGATTTTCATTAAAGTAAGGGGGCTTCGTTTAACGCGCACTGGATTATTTCAGGGTTTTTCTGGAGGTCCACAACCTTCATTGAAGGGCCACAACTTTTTCCGGAGTGTACAACCTCTTTCTCGGAGGCCATGACCTTTACCTGCCGCTAGAGTCACCCGGTTCTAGTGGGTTGGAAGTAGGTTTTACCAGCAGCACTTATCTCGACCCCAAGCTATCGAGACACCTCGGTTAGATCTTCCCTCGGGGCCATCGAGAGCCAATTCCTAAGTGCCCGGCGCCTCCACCCGAGTTCGACGACTGGACTTGGGTATTGTACTAGAAGCTTTATGTCTCCTTAATTCTTATGTTTATTCGTTTAATATAATCGCTCTTCGTTTTCTTTCATTGATATAAATCAAACATTGAACGCCGAGTTCAGAGGTAGCTCATTAACTTTACTTACATTGATTCACTGGTTTATCGGACCAGTTAATCTGTTTGCTTTGAACTTTCTCTCATTTTAATAAAAGTCAAGCGTTGGCTCGATAATTTCCGATAATTTCATTCTTTTCATTCATTAGTCGAGTGTTATAACCGCTCTGAATTTTATCTCTTTGTAATATGAATCAAGCGACAGCCACGCTTTCAATAGTTTTATTCTAGTTTGGTTCTTTTATTAACTTATCAAGTTTTTTTGATCTAATTATTGTGTCCGTTCATTGCGGCATATCAGTGGCGGCTCGTCACCTGTTAAAGAGGCAGTGCTGCTCAGGCGAGGCAAAATCGAAACACTTGTATATACTTGGAAAAGGGTGCCGGAGGTGCAAATATGCACCGCAGGTAAAATTTTTAGAATTCTCAAGGTCAAACGGCGTAAAATGATGAATTAGAAATTCGCCCAGCAAAAATATTTCATTAAAAAAATAGGTTTCGTTACATACATTTTCCCTTTTTAGGATACGATCAACAAAATCCTTGTCAAAAACTACTTTAAATATTTAATTATCTAAGTAGGGAAGGAGGCGCCCTAGCGCCTTACCTCACTGGCTTCTACTATTTTAGCTGAATACCAAATAACGATACTATTTATTTGTATAAGAAGGTACCGAATGAAACTAGGAAAATTTTAATAATATTTTTAAATTCACGTATTAACTAGCGAGTTAACTATGAAATAATACATTATACTTTTTCATGTCCTCACTTATTTAAACTTAAGCCAACCTTATTAGGTTCAAGACTTAGGTTAATTAGAAAATCATTTTGTGCCGTGTTAAAAGAACGCCGCGGGCGGCATTAAATTTGTAAATAATTTACCTAATTTTGATTTTCGTACGGGTTTTTAGATTAAATATTTCAGTAAAAAAATTAAATATATTTAGGTATGCATTGCGAGAGTGTTTACCGTGTTGCAGACAAACACATTAAAACTTTATAGAAAAAATAAAAACGGCCGGACATGACAACTCCAGTCTGGGAGGCGTAGGCATACTGGTACACAAGAGACTAACAGACAACGTAAAAATGCTCAAAGCTATATCCGAACGAGTGATATACGTAACGATACAAATAAACACCTGTCTCCGACCATGTTTGATCACCTCCGAAAACTACACATGGAAAGCTAAAAAGGGCATTTTTTTATTGCATCCTCAAATCCAGTCATTTCCAGAATAAATCTCTTTATTAAAGTGACGTGTGTAAGGTTTTCCTCTGCTAACACCGCATATCTCAATAGAAATATCTGGTAATGGCCTACCTCTATTTTTCAATTCAAGTTTTCCTCCTAAGTGTATTTAAAAAATCTTTTAACGTTCACTAAATTATGCACTACATCCATTTGCATGAAAGTTTACAGTCTATACAACACAGCAACCTACTAACAATAACAAGAAACAAAAACGATACAACTACAACAAACTAGACACTTCAATTACTTAATAAATGTCTCTTCAAATTAGCTATATAAAACGCGCGCGAGATTATGTTCGTAAAAACCGGCAAGTACTGTCACGAATGCAGCTAAATAATTGCGAATTTTTCCCTATTAAAATTAAATAGCTCGTTTCTGGGAATTGACAACTGTATCATTCTTTAGGTTGAGAAGAATAGCTGTGCACGAATAATAGCAGTCCAGATAAGGATATTCATATATCGTCGCGAGGAAATTATATTAAATTTGCTGGTGAACTGTAGTCTGTCTAGAGTATACACCGGCCGGCATCGGCGGCGTGTTCGCAGTGTAATTATTATTAGCGGAGATGGCATATATAATAACATTCCCGGCCGAAAATTGGGTGTTTTAAGTTTACATTATTATTTTGATGAATCGTTAATTATTTAGTGTAAGGATAAGAAATTAGTCAAGTAGCTTCTTCAAAATTTTGGTGGTTCTGCAGCTCTGCAGTTCTTATGTACCAGCCGTCCCTGCGGCATATTATCATTGCTACACTCAATGCAGCTATTTGCGCATGCATACCTAGTTGTAATTAGCTTAGTTAACGTCAAGTGATCACTTTGATAAGTAGTATTTAGTGCATTTAGTGGTAAGGCATACAGAACCGAGTATTGCCAACCGAATTGGTATCTGTACAATCTCCATATTGTACTCTGTTTATTTTATCAATTACTTTAACAGTCATTTAATATTCTTTTTTCTTTAACTAACCACATTTTAATATAACTTTTTTTTTTCAGATAGATTGTTGCTGTTTTCAAAAAAAAAAAGAAAGAACTTAGCAGCAAATATATTGTTCCTTAAAATTTTTAGATTGTGTTTTCTTGATAGGTTAAGTTAGTTGATTATAGTACCACCATTATTCTCGCTTTCTTGATAGTTTGAAATTAAGTACTAAGTACCGGTTAATTTTATGACCTGACCTAGCCATCCTGTACATTGTACAACACCAACAGAGAGAGCTTTTTCCGTTTAGCTGGTTAGAACGGGTGGCGCTCAAACGACCGCAAGACAGGGGCAGGGCTTTGTAACGCGACTCTCCGGGGCTGGGTTCATTTTTTTAAATTAATTGGGAAAAAAATATTTTCTTACATTTTGGGTTCAATCAGAAAAACGTGTGACTTTGTATATTAAATTATTTTTTTCACCGTTCGTCATTAGCTCGTTAATAAATAAATATAGCTGCATCGAGAATTAACTGCCGCAAAACGTTGCTTAGTTTCACCTTCCTTAGGGACTCTAAAAGAGTTTACCATAAAACTCCCCGAATGCTTAGAAATTTGCATAGATACGACACAATGTAAGATAGAATGCAAAACACTGCTTAAAATGTAAACGGTATTTTTATGCAAGAATTAATAGATAGCCAGCCACAACTCCATAAGCAAAAGGCGTATTTATGAAGAAGTTACAGAATGCTCTTTGCTGCTATACATGTCGAAATATATGAGAAGTCGGAGAGAAGCGCAAATTCCAAATAGTTTAAACCTTTAGAGCTAGATATTCTCAGAAAGTTTTTAATCATCTTTGTGATATCTATAGAACTTGAGTTGTGAACAATATACACTCAATTTAAACATTTCTTTATAAAAACATGCCTTAACACAACGACGACAATAATGCAACATTAATTTCATCAAATGCAACGCCTGACTTTATTCCCAAAAGTAATCTGAATATTTAAATTTATTACTGTATTTGGAGAGGAGTAATGTTTTCGTGCTGGCCTCCACATATTTTAATAACCAATGATAAACCGAGATGTGTAGCTGAAAACAAAATATGTTTGTTACATTAATTAAACGCTCGAAGATGTTAAAGCAGGGACATTACGGTTTTAATATAAATGGTCACTACTTATATAAATTTTAATTAACAGATAACCTAGAAATAATGAGAAACTGGAAAAATAGACCTGAATACGTGCACCATCAAGTGAATGATAGGATAAATTCCAAAAATAGACTGACAGTGCCGGTAACCTGAATGCCTAAGCTTCAAGTAGATAGTTTGCCATATCCCTCCAAGTAGGTATAGTTTGCTTGTTCTATACTCTGATAAACATTTATACGAGCTCTGTGTCTAGCCTTAAAGCGGTTTGGTATAGTTTTAGTGAGGTTTTATCCAGCTTTATATAATTCCGTTTGCAGCTTTAGCATAGCTTTAGACAGATCGGAGGTTGCAAAAAGCTTTCAAACTGTCAAACAAGTATATGTTGAATAGTTTGGATTGGATAAATCGTGCAATTCCTGGATTCTTAAAAGATATGTAATAAAATTTAATGGTTGTACCTTGCATCAATTTTATGTAGATACCAATGCTATGTTCTGAAACCTCCGCCGCGGAGGAGGGTGCGCAGTAGCGAAAATCGCCCACGTGGGTGACGCCATATTTAAGGGCGTGGCACATGACAAGTGACAGCTGACATTTGGCAAGTGACATTTGACAGATGATAGTTGACAGCTTGCGCAGTAACAAAAATCGCCCACGTGGGTTAGTTTGTTTTCACCAATGCTGTATGAACACATATGGAGTTGTATAATAAAAGTGCGTTTCATATTTCATAAAAGTGAATGTAAAACCCAAACTTCTACGAAAATCACATAAACAAAAAGTTTGATTTAAAGAGAACTCCTCTAAAATGAAGGTTATTTGAAAATATATAGACCTTGGCTTCACGAAATTACGCATCAATATATGTAGATGCAATTTTAGTTACATAAATCCGAAAAATAAATTCAATTAGATACTAATTTGAAAATTGTCTTTCCCAGATTTTTGACAAATTTATCATAGATTCGACTTTTACTACTGTGGATTGACAACCCCTGGATGTCACGACCATGTGATCCGCAAGCTCAGGTTTGGGTAAGGAAAAAAGGATAGGTTAGGACCCAAGTTTCCAAATGAACGTCATATTTTAATTAATAATTCAAGGTATAATGCAAACAGACATCGTAAAATATGGATTTTCAATTCTGATATTATGTTCCAATAACTTAATGGATTGTAAAAACTAGCTATAAAATATATGTTTTATATTTGGTACACGGTAATGGAGAAAATGGTTTTATGCGATAGTATACTCCTCCGCCATATCATTATGTCTTTCGTGATACATACCTCAGGATTTATGCCTTTAAATATTAAAGCAGCCCTTATGGATATAAGATGAAGAATGTCGTGAATGGAAAGTATAATGCGTACCTGAAAAATCCATATCGCTACAAAAAAAGATGGTAGTAGATAAACTATGAGACTTCTGCGCTAAATTACTGTTTTCCATAAGAGCAAGCTAGTCAGTATTTCCAACAACGTGGGGCCATATACCCATGTTTTTGAGGGATGATAATTTGCGATAGAAGAGATAATGCTTCGTCCACTCATAGAAACTAACAATCACATAGACGAAGTTTAAAATTGGTTTTGTTCAAAGATATTTCTGATTTTTTCAAAGTGGTACGTAATTTGCAATTTTAGATAATTGCCAGCTAATGCATTTTTAACTATGGAAACGATATTTAAGCAGTAGTATTGTTAAAGTTATTTTTATTCATGTTCGTTTTATTGCAATGCAAGCAGACATCGTTAAATATCGATCTTGTATTATCCCATTACTTTCGAATAGATTACCGGATAATAAAAACTTACTATGAAATATATGCCGAGTGGATTTATATTCAATTTGCTGTAATTGGAAAAGTTGCTTTATGTCTTTAGAATATAAACTTTAAGGCTACAAGCCTTTGGATATAAGATGTAAATGTCGAGAATATAAAATACCAAACTCCGCAAAGATAATATATAAACGGATAGTCAAAACAAACAAAACTAATTAAACCTAATCAAAAGGGAAAAGCCATATAAACAGCAAGCAAGGTCACGCGGGCTTAATTTCACTTTTTCGACAAATCTACATTAGCCTAAACACAGCAAAACGTAATACTGTTACAAATAAATTTGAAAAATATTAAATGCAATTAAATTTATTTACATATCACAGGAGTGTGTGGGTACCTGAATGCTGTAGCATTTATATGTACCTTGATATAGCAATATCGCAATTACATAAATGTAGCACACTGTATAATAAAATATGGTTACATTAAAAAACACCTTAAATCTAAATTAAATTAAATCAGTACCACTCAAACAAAAACGTAATTGACATGTTGTAAAGAACACATCATCAGTGCCCACGTGTGGACACCAATGGAGAGCACAACAAGGAATGTAACCCAGATTCAAAGTAAAATGGTACAGAATGCAGCCTGAGAATAGAGGTCTCTCGTTGGAAATAATCTATTCTTTTTTAAAGCCAATTTCAAGATATAATTTTGTATTATGTTTGGATTCGACCAAAGATCTATATACCTGTATGATCAGCTTGTGACTTAAAAATTCTCTCAATATATAAAATTTGTATATTAATTTCCTTATTTTTTGCTGACATAGTCGATATATTCGGTCCATTTCAAATGTTGATCCATTACAACTCCAAGGTATTTTTCTTTACTTCACTAATTTCACTCAAAGGATTATTATCAAACACAATCGAATGAAAATTTGGTCTGTTAGTATTTGTAAGGGTAAAAGCGATGTATTTAGTCATCCAAATTTAGTGATAATTTAAAAGAATCCAGCCAGTTTTTTACCCTGCCAACGCCCTGCACCCTATCATCTCTCACTTCGTCCCACGTGTCGCCCGAGAAAACTAGTACAGTATCATCGGCATATGATATTATCTGTCCATTTATTTGTAACTTTAAGAGCGAGTTTAGGTAACTTATAAAGAGAATTGGTCCCAATATGGTTCCCTAAGGAATCCCAACCCTTATTTTATCAGGAGCACTCAGTGTGTTGTTTATTATTAAAAACTGATCCCTATTTGATAAGTAGCTCTGAAAGACCTCTGACACTGTTGCCCTGATCCCATAACCCACAAGGACGTCAATCAGTAGATCACCGTGTCAAATTCCTTAGAGAGGTCCTTGAAAACAGCTAAGCTTTTTTTGTTTAAGTTTAAAGCATCAATAACCTCCGATGTGAGGCTGTACATAGCGTCAGCTGTGCTAGATCCCTCCACGAAACCAAACTGCTTCTCAGACAGAATTTTAAAGTCCTTATAAAAGCCAATCAGTCTATCCTTCAGGCACATTTCAAAAATTTTAGCAAAGTTGTTGATGAGGCTTATTGGGCGATAATTTTGAGTGTTTTCTTTCTTGCCTGCTTTACAAACTGGAATGATCGTTGACTGCTTAAATTGAAAGGGCACCCTTCCCGTCCTAAATGATAAATTAATTACATGTTATAGGTGTTAATATTTCATTATGAACGAGCTTGATTAACTTTGAAGGAATTTCATCTGTGCCAGGGGCACTATCATTTTTAAGCTTGCAATTTGTTTTGTTATCTCATTTTTAGTTACGTGTTTCAGATACATCGAGGCATTGTTTGTATTTGTTATTCTAGATGGACTTTCAGGTGTTTTTATTTGTTTTTCCATATCCACTCCAACATTTAAATAATGTTTGTTACAAAAATGGGCCAATTCCCAGTTACTGTCAAACTTGTTGTTGGATTTATCTACGATTGTTAAATGAGCATTTTTGACCGTTGCTCCCATTTGTGGCATCTTTAATAACATCGTACAATTTTTTATGTCATTTTTATTGTCTTCAATTTGTTTTTTATAATAAATAATAAATAAATAAATTTTTGAGTTTTTATCAATTTATTTAGTTGGTTTCTATAAGTTTTGTACTTTCTCTCTAGATCGACACTATAACGTCTTTTTAATTTATCCCGATGTTTGATAGACACTATCAACCCATTTGTAATCCAATCTTTGATTTTTTTATATTTTTTGTTTTTTACTGTTTTAATAACTTTAGATTTTGTTGACAATCCCTGAAAATCCCGAGCAAAAATATTCATTGCCTCCTGAGGATAACTACATTGTAACACATAATCCCAATAATGAAGAGAAATAATTTCTTAGAAGTTATTGTAGTTAATAAATTGGTAAGAATAAGAGTCCCTTGATGTGTTCGTGGAGTTTGTATTGCATGCAGTGTCTGAACTTAAATAAAGCATTATCGGTAAATGGTCGGTTACGTCACTATCCTGCATATATCGAAGATGGCGTCGGATGACGACGGTCAATCTGATCAGGAAAGGAAGTAAAACGTGATTGTAATGATACTAGTGGTGCAAAAAAATATATGTTGTTCCAAAAAGTCATGTAGAGCCTACTTTTGTGCAAATTGTGAAGAAATCTTTCATGTGCAAAACGCAAAAATCTAAAGTTTCTGAGCAAAACGCGAGTGTTGTGTTGTGATTTGGCGCCAAAAAATGTAAACAATGAAGATGTACACAAGGATGAATTACGACACGAAAACGAGAAATTAAGACAAGAAGTACAACTCTTAAACCGATTAATTGCTGAAATGAATGACAAAAATGAGGTACTAAAAGAAAATAATCGTTTGTTATTAGAAAGAATGTCTAACCTAGAACCAAAACAAAAAAACAAAGATGATGGAGCAGCACAAGGAAATCTACAAAGTGAAACGAACCAGGCCCAGGCTGTCGCAATGTTGCCAACTGCTGCAGAGTCATCTTCGAAGCAGGCCCGGTCAGGTGATAATACGGCGCGCCCGAACTACTCCGATGTGGCTAAACGAGCACCGCAAGTGGAGAAGCGAGATGTTGATGATCAAAGTTCACTTGGCCGATCGTTGTCTCGTGCGAACTTTAGGAGGAACCGATACGACAGACAAATTTCGCAGGCAAGGAGCGCAGTGGAAGATGATGGTTTTGCTCAACAGATGAGAGTATTTGAAAAAAAAGGTTAGGTAGAGCTGATGTCCAAGGAGGTGACGACTTTGTCGGTGAAGATTGACGCATTTGGATATACATAAATAGAGTCAAGAGAGGTGCTGATTCTAACATGGTTTATGGGTTCATCAAGAGAAAGCCAGGATTTGAAAATATAAATATTTGGGTAAAAGAAATTCCATCCCATCCCAATCAACCGGAAAGGGTCCTTGTAATTGGCCTCATGTACGAGCCAAGTTTTTGGCCGCACAATGTTGGTATAAAGCGTTTTAATTTTGAAACGACATAAAGAGTTTCTTGGGTCATTAAATTTTCAAACATAAATGTTCATATGAATTATTATAGTGATGTCTATGATAACTTAAATTAGGTTAGAATTTTGCATACTAACACTCAATGTCTGAGAAATAAATTGTTACAAATAGAAGCGAATCGGCTCAAGTTTGATATTTTATGTTTTTCCGAGCATTGGATGACATTAAATCAAATTAAAATTCCAAATTACTCAATTTCAACACACTTTTTTCGTGTGTCTCATGCTCATGGGGGTGTAGCAATGTTTGCTTCAAATACTTTTACAAATAATTTCTTTTCTAGGAATAATCTTAATTGTTTATCAGTAGAGATGGAATGTGAGGCTTGCGCAGTTTAATCCGATAAATTAAAACTAATAGTAATAACTGTCTATAGACCTTCGGGTGTAGATTTCAGAATTTTTCTTGATCAAATGAAACTGATTTTGGACATGGTATCTAAAACAAAGTATACTCTCATCATAAATGGAGATTTTAATGTCGATTTCAAAGGTAAAGGAGCTTAGGTTCAAAGTTTAATTGATCTAAATGGTTCCTATGGCTTAAACTTTATTATAAACGAAAGTACAAGAGCAGAGGCGTGCCTTGATAATATTTTTACAAATCTGTATAACTGTGTTGGTTATGTGTTGGCTCTAAGTTTTTCAGATCACCTGGCTGTTGCTGTGGACTTTGTTTTATCCCTGCCAGGTGAAGAAATGGCAGGCACAACTTGTAGACCTATCACCTTGCAGGGGCTCACACATTTCTGGCTGCTGGTGAGTGACATTAGTTGGGACTTCATAAATAATAATGACATTACTACTGAAGTTAAATTTGACATGTTTGTGCATTTTTTAAAAAACTGCTCTGACTTAGCTTTTCCTGAAAAACAATTTAGGCATAAAGTAAACAAACCAATTGTTAGCTGGTTTAACGGAAATATCAAGGCAAAACGTGAGACTCTAAATTTGTACAGGCACTTGGCACGATCACATAACTCGGATGTCACTAAACTATTGGTCAAGAAGTATACAAAGCACTATCGAGCAGAAATAATAAAAGCAAAAAAAACAGGCAAATGATATATATTTGCATGAACACAGCTTCAGTCCAAAGGCTATCTGGGATATGGTAAGAAGTTGTTCAAACTTGGGTAATAAAAAATCGACACATGCTGCTGATTTGGAGCCTAATCACGTAAATAGTTTCTTCGTGAACATTCCTCATAAACTGGTGGAGGGTTTGCCCGCTTGTAAATCAACTGCTGATGAGTTTATAAGTTCATATGTAGATACTCATTTGCCTGCTCTGGAGGGGTTACATTTTGGTTTTGGGGAAGTGTCTTTTATTGAAGTCAGAGACCTAATAACAAATCTTAAAAATAAAAGTAGTCGTGATTTCTTTGGTTTAAATAGTAAAATTTTAAAAAGCATCAAAAATATTATAGTTTTTCCTCTTACAAAACTGTTGAACATGTGTATCAGAGACTCCGTCAGTACTGAAAATAGCCAGGGTTATACCCTTACACAAAAAAGGACCTGATGACAAAATTGACAACTACAGGCCAATATCAATAGTTCCCATCATTTCCAAAATTTTTGAAAAGGCTTTAAAAAAAAGGATGAGTGGTTTCTTCGAGTCAAATTGTCTTCTCAACTCTTCCCAATTCGGTTTTAGGTCTTCTATGTCAACTACAATGGCCATAAATAAGCTCATTGAATTGATAAATGATGGATATAAAGATGGGGAATACATTGCAGCTCTGTTTTTTGATCTAAGTAAGGCCTTTGATTGTGTCTGTTCCAAGTTGCTTGTCAGTAAATTTAAATATTATAGGTTTGATTTGAATAGTATAAGGCTCATTACTTCTTACTTAACAGATAGAAAACAAACTGTAGATATTAATGGTTGCTCATCAGAATTGCTAGATGTGATATATGGTGTACCCCAAGGCTCAGTGCTAGGGCCGTTGCTGTTTTTGGTCTACATAAATGATCTTTTAAGCTGCGACCCTGATGCTGACTTGGTTATTTTTGCTGATGACACAACTGCAATAAAAAAGGCAAAGGTATTACAAGCATTGAAAGCAGCCACGGAGGTGACAAAATCAAGGGTATGGTTCACTGCAAATCAACTGAACCTAAACCAATCTAAAACGGAAATACTTTATTTCTCCCTGCTCTCTATATCAGATTAAATCTTTGGCTGTACAGGGTTTTCCCGTATATTTTTACACCCCACCTAGAGAGTTTATTATGAAAATATATCAAAATACGGTAAATACAAAAGTTTTATATTTTTTTATGAACTTTAAGAAATTGTTAATCAAAATGTAAAAAAAAATGGCAAATGTCAAATTTTGACAGGTTGATATATTTTTTAAATGGATCACCCTATATATTATTTTAAATTTTGATAGATCTCTTCTTTCTGATTTCAAATATATAAATGTTTGTAACATTTCGTTTAATAGTTTTCGAGTTATATGCGTCCAAAGTATTCAAAAAAAAATCGTCTAAATATTCTAAAGTTTAATGTAGTAAGTTAGCCATGATAAAAAAAAACAATTGCAACAAATCAATAAAAGATAAGAGACGCCATTTTGTCCCAATCGATATAATTTTAACCATATAATAAGAACACTAGGAATGATTTTAGAGTTTCAATATTATTCTAATATTTTTATTTTGAAAAAATAGTATTGAGCTATTTAGTTTTCGTTTTCTACATAGCCCCCTTGATTTAAAATACACCTCTGAATTATTCTAATAAATTTTCGGTGGATGGCATGGACGGTAAAGTCGTGGAAATCTCTATTTAATTCGGCGATGGTGTTTTGAATCCTTTCTTCTAAAATGTTTATGGTCCTTGGTTTGTTGTAATAAATTTTGTTCTTCAAATAGCCCCGCAAGAAAAAATCAAGTGGGGAGATATCAGGACTATTTGCTGGCCATCTTAAGAGTCCGTGTCTTCCTATCTAAAAAAGATATCGATTATTTAAAAAATTTGTGACTGGCAGGACATTGCCGTCCTGTTGCCATATCAGATTAATGTAACCATTTACTGGCAGCTGCTTTAAATGATGTTCAACTTCATTTTGTAGCATATCAAGATATTTTTGCCCTGTTAAATTACCCTGAAGGAATATAAGGCCAATAACTTTGTTGTTAAGGAGACCACACCAAACATGTAGAGATTTTCTTCCTTGGATTTTGACCGCCTGTATTGCATGTGGGTTTTGCCTGGCCCAAAAATGTTTATTTTTTCGGTTGAACATTCCCGCTGTGGTGAAGATGGCCTCGTCGGTAAAAATTATATTTGATAAAATAAGTGGGTTCCCTAATATTCTTCCCTGTAATTCTTCACAGAAGTGTAATCGATTAATTTTATTTTCATCAGTTAAATCTTGAACAGGCAAAAACTTGTAGGGCTTACAGTTATAATATTTTAATACTGAATGGATTTTATGCCACGACTTATTAAAAAAAGTGAAGCATCAGGAATTGACCGCTCAGGATGTTCTGAAAGACACGGAAACCGAATTCAGTAAAAAAATAAGATAATGTAGAAAGTAAAAATACCTTCAAAATATAATAAAATATTTAAGTCTTCCTCAGCGTTCCTTTCTACCGTCCGTGTTTTTCGTTTTAGTGTCTTTCTTTGATTAAATAATTTTACCACATTTAATATTGTCTGGCGAGTTGGTAGTCTTCTATGTGGAAACTGCCTATTATAATCATTGCAAGCTCTGGATGCATTTTCGCCGTTTAAATAAAATAATTGAACCATATTTAGTTTTTCTTCTTCTGAATACTCCATCTTATGGTCGTCATAGATAAGTAAAATACTTTATTAATTTACCAAGATGACCAGTTAAAGACGAACGTTGACGTCGCGTGTTGTTGCTTCATTGCAATTGTTTCTTTTTCATGGCTAGCTAATATTATATTTTAAAGGCCATTTTAACGGATCGTTATTTAAAAACTTTGGACGCATATATCTCGA
>MU184870.1:113180-130253 GCA_016904865.1 Pissodes strobi | reverse complement strand
AGGATAGGTGGCCGAATAGGACAAATGGACCAAAAATTTTTGAATTTAAAAACCGTATTTTGGAATTATGGTCTGCATGGTCTAAAACGACAATTCACCAAATTTTACTCAAATCGGTATTATACAGGGTCAGTAATAACGAAATTGGAAAAATCGCCATCACTATTGAAGTGCCTTTAATATGGAAGATAGAGCAAAATGTTATTAAGACACAATGGTCAGAATTAAAATTTGTGTTATAATCTGGAGTTAAAAATGTTTTAATTATTCTTTTGGTAGTTGATATCGGCAACAATCTTACGGGGTATTTTAAATTAAAAATATTCATCACATATGGAATTGAATTTTCTCCTATTATTAGGCCATTTATTACTAGTTAATACTTTTGTAGACAAGTTTGGCTTTGAGAACGTCAAAATGGCTCTTAAAAAGCACCTGTCAGGTTATTGAGGAACAGGTGTGCTTGGTGTGTGCTTTAAAATGTGTTGTATGCTTTAATGGCAAAAGGTATAGGATATTTTTTTCAAATACCATAGTTTAAATTAAACAGGTATAACTCCAGATTATGGCATAAATTGTAACTCTGAACAATGTATCTTAATGCTCTAACTTCAAAATTAAAGGTACTTTATTAGTGGCGATTTTTTCCAATTTCATTATAACTGACCCCGTATAATACCGATTTGAGTAAAATTTGGTGAATTGTCGATTCAGATCATGCAGACCATAATCCCAAAATACTGATTTAATATTCAAAAATTTTTGGTTTTTCCATTTGTCCTATTCGGCCACCTATCCTGGGATACACTGTATATGTATATATATATATATATATATATATACACTCACCCACAAAAATTCTGTATAAAACTCCGCGCGAAAAGATCAATATTTTTCTATTTACGACCTTACCTTACCTTACGGTGTATTCAACTGCCAACGTCGAAAAGCGATTTTGGTGAATACAAACACATGGTACAATGTTCCAGACAAAAGTTTGACCGATAATCAACCGCGAGTTGTCACTAAACTATTAATAATACGAAAGTTCGTTTTCGCGTCATCATATTCTTGACGAACTAGACGGACGGTCTCGCGTGCCGCAACGTGTCCATTCGGCGGGTTTCTAGGCACCGTTCGAACTTCGAACGTCTCGGAGGGTCGCGCTTTACTGAAGTTTACCAGGAGTTGCCGTTTAGTTGGCGACCGCGCCAAAGCCGGCAACGGCGAACGCTGAGATTGATGGGTCCTCCACGTTCGGTTGAGGCTGGTTTTGTCTTTTCGGCTTCTTACGGAACTCAGTTGGGACGTGTTGAAGCTGCGCCGGACTCTAAACATAATTAGCACACCTATTCCTGACAGGTACATAGATAGATTGTTGACGAATGCCAATTGGGACTTGTTAATGATAAGTATTGTCCCAACCGAGAAGGCAGAATAACAATAAGATCAAAACATCATCACCTTTCCCAAAGAAAATACAATCTTATTTTATTTGTCTTTATATTAAAAGAAAATTTTAAAATGGCGGCCGTTTTAAAATTTAAATCTGTCATCTTTGTTCCTATATTGTAGATTATCATCACTTATTTACCATTGATGGATGCTAAAAATAAACGAATATTCAAATGCTCTAAAGTCTAAAGGTACACTATATGTGGTTGGCTGCCATCTTAAATAAATTAAATTCGGCATTCCAAAAATTTGGGAATGAATCAAGCGCGAAGAGACCTTTATAATAAAATTTCAGTCACCCTCCTTTACAGTGAAAAAGTTTCAAAAGTACGTACAAGAGCACACAAACACCATCCGAGGAGCGCAGTGAAGCGAACAACCTTGCCAACACATCTAGGTGGAAAAGATCTGGCGGATCTACGTAACTAATTGGATCGACAAATAAATAATTTGGTACAGTTTGGACAGTTTGTAACGTAGATAACTCTACACCACTGCTTTTAAAAGAACACCAGACTCAAAGCCGCCATCTTACCGACCTTGAGAAAATAAGGATGTGGAAGCATGGGAGGCATGCGAATGAGGCTACCCAGGATCACGTCGACAATATAACGTCGAAGTATTGGTTCGTTTCAGGACAAATATTCCCCGAAACCGAGGGTGTCCTGCTGGCTATTCTAGATCAAGTGATTCTCACCAGAAACTATCGTAAGTACATAATTGGAGATGCTTCGATACGGCTGTCAAACCACTGAGACCATTCAGCATATTACAGGAAGATGTCAAACATTCTAAGCAACAGAATATAAAGTCAGACACGATGCAGTTTCGAAGATAATCCATCAGGAACTAGCAGACAAGCTATTGCTGCTACAGACGGAAAAGGTAAGTTACTGTAAATACATGCTCGAATCTGTTTTAGAAACTAACAACCATAAGATGTACTGGAACTGCACTATGCTTACTGACCGCACAGCGACCCGCAATAGCCCGGAGATCTGGATGTCCTAGCTTCCTTAATTAATGCGTCCTTCACGAAAGGTGTTTTTCCCGAATGCCTCAAAACTGCGATAATTATTCCTCTTCATAAGGGAGGTGAAAAGGATGTCTTATGCAATTATCGTCCAATTGCTCTGTTGCCTGTACTCTCTATAATCATTGAAAAGTTATTAAAAAATCACCTCATGCCATTTCTCCTTAGACATGGCATACTGTCCCCGGAACAGTTCGGATTTTTACCAAACAAGTGTACAAATGACGCCATGTTCTCGTTGCCTCACGATGTTTACTCATCCATTAACAACATTCTCCCCACTGCTACACTCTTCTGTGATTACGCTAAAGCGTTTGACTGTGTGTGTCATGACATCTTGTTAAGAAAACTAAATTTTTATGGAATCCGTGGTATTCCTTCGAACTGGTTTCAATCTTATCTTGAAAATAGACAGCAGTTTATTAGAGCGAACGGTTCTGATTCTGATTGCAGATTAATTACCAGTGGAGTTCCACAGGGCTCTGTTCTTGGGCCTATCCTTTTTCTAATATATATTAATGACATTACATACCTAAAAATCAATGGTAAAATTTCTCTCTTTGCTGACGACACAAGCATAACTTGGAGTGATTCTAATACTTTCTCCCTACACTCCAATATCTCCAGCGATCTCGTCACAGTCAAAACTTGGTCTGACTCAAATTGGCTGTGTTTCAACGTTGATAAAACGGTAGCCTTATCTTATAAAACAACCTTACAACAACCTTTGCTACTTCACAACAATATTCTGAATATTCATATCATCAGCAATATTAAATACGTTGAATCGGCTAAATTCCTAGGTTTGAGTATTAGTGCCGACCTTAAGTGGTCCGCACATATTGATTCTTTAACAAAAAAGCTTTCTTCTGCCTGCTTCGCAATTCGATCGGTTTCGAAGGAACTAAATCTGTCTACTGCCAGGCTCACTTACTTCTCTTTGTTTGAATCTCATCTTCGCTACGGCCTTCCCTTTTGGGGCTGCTGTAACACCATGCAATTTCGTACCATTTTCAAACTTCAAAAGAGAGCAATTCGTTATTTATTTGGTCTTAATGGCAGAGCTCATTGCGAATACTACTTTAAAAGATATAAAATTCTTACGCTTCCTGCTTTGTTTATTTTAGAAACAACTTGTTTAATACGCAAATATCGAACCATATTTCCCGAAAGGCCACAACATGAGTACTCAACAAGAAATTCGAGTCAGGACATCTACCTTCCTTTTCCCTCCTCTGAATTAACAAAAAATTCTATTCTTTATAATTCCAAGAAGTTATACAATACACTCCCACTACATCTTAAATCCATCCCTACATTTGCTAAATTTCGTGAAAAAACGAAAGCTTACCTACTAGAAAGACCTTATTATTCTATAAATGAGTTTTGCGTGTATTAGATTTTACTTTTTCCTCCATTAATTTTCTTGGGCTTCATGTGCGGCGGTGAAAATTTTTTTTCTTCAAACGTCAGTAAATCCGTCATTACTCGACTGTGTAGGCGGCCGTGAAGTTTCGTTTTTCCTCCGCCGGAGCCTTACTTTTCACTTTTCCGCCGGCGGAGGTAAAAGTGTTACCATAGCAACATAGATACAATACAAACAGACAACAAAATAAGCGTCAACAACTCAAGATTTATTAAACTACAATTTGTATTTATCACTCAATTTGTGACTGCATTTCTAAAAATCACTAATTTAGGAACAAATTGGTTATTATTTAATCGAACTTACTCAATAACTGCTTATCAATACGGAATTAAAACGCAATCGGAGACGCAAAAAAATAATTATTGTTGACAGTGTCCACTGACAGCTTTATGTTACAAATATTCACCGACACCGGTCTAAGCAAGGCCACCTACGACCGTGGTATAAGCCGCCTTGCGAACCCATTTATCTTTAATAATAATTAGATATTATTACTATTAAAAAGAGATGTTTTTGCATTAATTTGTCGACATTTGAAGAAAAAACAGCATATTTTATTTGGAGGAAAAGTTACTTTTCATGGCTTGCTCTCTATTACCAGCCTCATTCCTTTCGGCTGTTAAACACGAGCGCGCCATGAAAAGTATCACTTTTCCTCCATATAAAATAATATGCTATTATATTATATATATTTTTTATAATAGGTATAGGATTATCTTCTTGACGAATTAGTGATTTTTCGGATATACAGGAGTTACACAAAATTAAATACCAAGCTATCAATTTTAGTCATGTTTTGTTTACTTTTACTCGGTATTTTCAACTCTGCAGCATATGCACATTGCCTGAGTCAAGTTCACCGACATGACCTTCCTAATTTTTTTAAACAGCACGCATCGTTATAATGTTTGATAACACTGGGTTTCTTTACCCTATGTTTTGTGTACTTCCTGTGGATCTAGTTCAACTGCTTATGATGTTCTGCAATATACTTTTTTTGTTAAATCGTGACCAATTTCAATTTGAAAATTGCTTGTTTTATTTTGATCGTATATATTATTGTATATATTAAGTTTTGTTTTGTATTTGCCCTACTATGGTTAGTTTATTTATTTTAGTTCGCTTTGTCTATAAAATTTATTTGAATTTTTCTGTGGCAATAAAGCATACTTGACTTTGACTTTGACTTTGATCATTCTCGCCGATAAGCTGACCAAAGAAACCACGCTGATTGACATCGCCATACCCAACAAGAACAGTTTGCCGGGCACGCGCGCCGAAAAGATCGCCAAATATCGAGATTTACAAGATAAAATCCGGCAACAATGGGGAATGGAGAAAGTAAGAACGGTGCCAATCATTGTTTCATCAATAGGACTGATTCCAAAGAACCTGTTAATAAACATCAAGGAACTCGGATTGAGCAAAGATCTCTTCAAATTGATGCAGAAAGCAGTACTTCTGCTAACAGCCCGTACCGTCCGAAAATTTGTAGGAAATCCGTAGTTGCCACCAAGAACCTGATAAGATTGAAAGAGTTCCTTCAGAGCTTAATGCTTTTGATATCCGAGATATCTGGGATAAGTGAATGTTCCCTTTAGAGGGAGTGTAAATGCCGTAAGGCTAAATCAGATAATATTAATAATAACATGAAGAGAGTGGTAAAAAGATCAAACATGGAAAAAAATTAAACAAGGGCAGCAACAAAAGAACAAGTCACGTATGTAGCCAAAAAAATATCTACCACGTCCAACCGAGTATTCCAATAAAAGCTGTACCAGGAACAAATCTTGTTTCTTTTAAAAACTAATAGAAGTATTGATGTGTCAGCAATATCTTAAAATTGAAGAGCAATCTGCAGGTTGCAAATATTTTTGAGGCGCAAAAACAGATTCTTAATGTAATGATTTATATTCGGGGTTATTTTTTATAATGATCGGAATTCTGGATACATTCACTGTTGTTTAAAATTCATTTGTACCGGATATTGGTTTCAAACATCAACTAACTATCTCCCTACCACTTAATTTATTGCTCCACTCTTTCTACTCACGCTACAACCTCATCATTTGTCGCACCACCAACTTCCTTCAACTACACATCTATTACCAAATTCACTGGATGCAGTGTGTAGTAGTGGTGGGGAGTGAATGGATCGCAAAGTGATGAAATAGCGTACTGCTGCATAATCGAGGTCGAAAAGTGACAGGTGGTTAATGAAAGAGATAAGCGGCCAAATGAGGTGGCTCTTTGGGTCTCATGTGTATAACCAAACTATTTGCTGTTATTACTTCTACGTGTATTCTATAAAACATATTACGTTTCTTGGAAATCTGTGGTGCAAAATATCTGGCAACGCCTCGATCAATTTCCTAAAGGTCAATTAATAATACCTGCGGTCTCCATTACTCAAAACCTTTCCAAATCCTTACAGTTATTTGCTCCTGCTATTGGTTTCTCCTATTGGATTTGCGCGTAAAAAGCGTTTTAGGGTTTATTAGGTCAATATTCGGATGAAATTGATCAGAAATGCAGCGGTTGAATGTAAATTTGGTTATCCACCAGTGGTCGAGGTTTTATCAAAAAACAATCAATAAGCTTAGTAGTTAAAATTTCAACGGCTTTATCATGAATATAATATTCTTTCGTAGACAATAAACAATTTTCCATCATATATCAAACTTTTCGTACTTCTAGTATTTCTCCGTACATTTATGTCTATATAACAGTTGCTGCAAACACTCGATTCTTGTCACGTTTTTAAAACGAAAATTGATGTATACTCGACGAAAAGAAAGACGCGAATGACACGATTTTTGTCCTTGCATTATGCACGAAGTTAACGAAACGACGTTTGCTTAAATAATATGTACTGCAAAAATGTAGAATTTGACGAACAAGTGTTGAAGTGCCTATAACAAAGCGGATATTTTAATATTTAAATCAAATCTTCATGACATAAGGCAACAAGGTTTTGATTAAACTAAACTATACGCCATTAATTTGCCAGTAATCTATCTCAACGCACTCTTTACTGCGCATAACGGATCTGCATTTTTTAGTTCTGTGCTGAACTTTGACATTAAATCAAACTTTGTTGAACACATATTGAAACATAATTTTCCTTTGGAGTTCGGTTAATAACTCGGAACCGTCGCGTCGATCGATTCATGATTGCGATCTCTGATAAGAAAAGGCATATTACCAAGTTCACCTGTTCAGATCGCAAAACCCGCTTTATTTTATATTCTGGGTCGAGCGAAACAAAAGAGGACACAGAAACTGTGAAGAGTGCTCCGAGCGTTTCATATACACGTCAGTTATATTATTGACGTCCCGAGGGATGTTACAGTTAGCATCTCTGTCTGTATGTCTCGGGTAATTCAATTTTTCCCAGGCATTTGCCGACTGAATTTGTAAAAGTGGCTATCTATCACTGGAACGGTGCATGTTAGATGGAGACGTCACGATTTGGCTTGAATTGGCGCGATAAATAGTTCAGACCGATGAAGGTTGACAATTTTAAAATAATTCTTACCATTATAAAGATGTGTTTTATATTTACTAAATGTTTAGAGACGTCAAGGTGTCATCGAAATACTACACCTAAGATGACGGAAAGTCACCAAAATATTGCTTAGATAGACTGATAAACAACGATTTTACTTTATTGACAATGAAAAAAGAAGCGACATTTCAATAGAGTACAGATCGATAATCGGCGCGAATTTTCGAATAATTCTTTAAATGTTATATTATTAATTTGTGCACTATATAAAACGCGAAAACGTAGTCTCGGTATATTATTTGGAAACACTTACAGGTTTCGTCCATCAGGGTATTATCAGACCCAATATCAATATAAATAACTTCCATTAGGTACGAAATAATAGAACATATTACCTTCAAATACAAATCAACTCACACCTACAGAAATATTTGTCCTATTATCGAGAGGTGGATGTTAAATCTGCACCGTAGTATAAGTTAAGCAGTTAGAACCACTGATTAAATAAGGCAAGCAAAAGGCTCCCCCGAAGCATATAGAAAACACTTTAATGATCTAAATATAGAACCATTTGAAATATAAATGTTTGTGTTTTATGTAAATTATTTATTTCGTATCATCTCCGATTACGCATTGGGAGAATCTCGTCAGCTTTCGTTTGACCTTCCAACATGTCAAAGTGTTGTTATCAAGTGTAATTTAATTTTGATGGCTGTATGTTATGTGCCACGACAATTTAAAAATAGGGGAAGATGGGGATTTAAACTTAGACTAAATTAGTTTGGGTTAGCTAGTTTAGCTCGTTTATAGTTCCCGGAACGAGCAAAGCTAGCGAAGGAAAATATTTCGAGTAATTGTTCAAACAGTTAATCCAAAGACATATAAGAAAAAGACAGATTTTACTATTTATATAGACGCCAACATCGTCCCCATCTTCTTTCCCTTCTTATAAAATAGTATGCAAGCAGTACTATTACTTACCGCTATTTCGGCGCTGCTGCCGATGACACCTAAGAGTATGCCTATATTGTCGAAACTCAGCAGCTTGTTTTTAATAACGTGTCAGAAAAGTTACATTTATTAGAAAATAGAGCATGATAAAATATAAATTTTTTGCTTTAAAGTATACCGTGTATAAAAAATTATAATAGAAAAGTTGAATCAAAATAGAGACACAAGAAAATACAGAGTGTTATATAATTTACCGCTAGAAACGATATGTAAACTGGGCTCTATGTCACTATTTCACATTGTTTACGAAATCAGCGGTACTCCCTCTTGCCGCGCACGTCGACAACGTCGCCTAGCCGGAGTTCTCCTAGAAGGAACTCGCCGCCATGTTCATCAAAACTTAGAAAGGAAATACCTATTTTAATTATTTCTTGTTTGCTATTAGATGTTTAATGTGTCGTACTGTCGTAAGTTAATAGAATCCGATGTTTCTTTGTCAAAATTATTAGTAGCAAAACGTTATGGAAAAATAATTAATGCTTCAAATTTAGTTGTTGATATATATCATGCAGCAGAAAAATAGGTGATCCTTAACAATAATGCTATCAAAATTATTATCTAACAGAATTATTTAATATAATAATAGGAACCTATTTCAAGTTGATTTACGAAAAAAAATGCGGAATATTAATTTTCTTTCATAATGTTAATATTTCAGTCTGGATCTATTTTTCGACGCGTAGCGATCATGCTTATTTTCTATTGGTCGTATTCGCGTAGATATACAGTCGCTCTTCGCTCTCACTCATCAGCGGGATAACGTGATTGACATTCTGCCGTCCGTTTGTCAACGTTTTTTATTCTGTGATTTCGCTTCTCGTTTTTTTATTGCCAATTGCCTTTATTATGAAAATTAATTCAGGAGAATGTTTTCGCCCATATTTTGGGTTAGTTGGGGTTAGGTTTTGTTGGTTGCGCCTCCTAAGCGAGCAGAGGACCAGGCATGAAGCGTTTAAATATTTGAAGATAAAACATAACGAGTGATCCTGTACGCTCCACTCGGTACAAATATGTTTCAGGTTTCTAGTTAAAAAAATTGTTTTTTTTTGCATTGGAAATCTAATATAGAATACGTGATCTCTTGATATATTTTTAGAGGAATTGTTATTTTTGATAGCGCTGTTGATAACTGGACCCGACAATTACATAAAACATTTCATAAACCAACAAATATTTTTAACAAAAATATAAAATATGTGTGCAATACATTAACAATAAATATCATAAAGAAATTGCCAAACTTTTTGAAGAATCGTTGGGTGACCTTCAGTCTACGTCACAGTCAGATTTCCATGAGAGTGCTTACTGCATTTTAAGATATAATATTATCCATCTTATTTAAGAAAATAGTTCGGAAGGCAGGATAGCTGAACCATTCTTTATACAGTGCTGAACCCTAGTTGAGAATAAGTGAAAAGTGAAACTAACCGAAAGTTGATTGGATGGCTAATCCAAGCTCACTAAGTCTATTAAAATTGACTATAACGTATCGGAACCGGCTAAAATAAGTAAAATAGGTTGATACTAAGTGAAACTAACCAAAAGTTGATTAGACGACTAGCCGAAACTAACCAAATCTATTAAAATTCATTATAACGTATCGGAACCGACTTAAATAAGTAAAATAAGAGACTAAGTAAAACTAACCGAAACTTGATTGAACGACTAACCCAAACTAACAAAAATCTATTAAAATTGATTATAACGTATCGCCACTGGCTCAAATAAGTAAAATAAGTTCAGATTAAGTGAAACTAACCGAAAGTTGATTGGACGACTAACCCGAACTAACCAAATCTCTTAAAATTGATTATAGCATATCGTAACTGGTTCAAATAAGTAAAATGAGTTCAGACTAAGTGCAACTAACCGAAAGTTGATTGGACAACAAACCCGAACTAACCAAGTCAATTAAAATTGATTATAACGTATCGTAACCGGTTCAAATGAGGAAATTGAGTGGAGACTAAGTGAAACTAACCGAAAGTTGATTAGACGACTAACCCGAACTAACCAAATCTATTAAAATTGATTATAACATATCGGAACCAGCTCAAATAAGTAAAATAAGTTGGGACTAAGTGAAACTAACCGAAAATCGATTGGACGACTAACCCGAACTTACCAAATCTATTGAAATTGAATATAACGTATCGGAACCGGTTCAAATGACTAAATTAAGTAGAGACTAAGTGAAACCAAAGAAAATTCTACTACGATAAGAAAACCCACCACATGTTAAATATTTGATCCCCGAAATGGGACCAGACTCTGAAAAGCCTGGTTCCATCGTCAGAAGGCCGCTTGAAATGCGTCTTTGGTGAACTCGCTGTTGCCAATTCGTCTTGGAAGAAAAACAAAAACCAATGTGGCACCTATAGCGGCGCGACTACCACCGCGTTGCTTATTCGCGTATTGCGAAATATTGGCAACGTGGCGAATGAATCGTCCGAGGGTTACCGCAGCGAAATAAAATATTGTAAGCGCATTGATGTCTCAAAGCATTCTTCACGTGCGCCCATAATCATAAGCCTTCTATACGTAGTAGAATTTTCTTTGGTGAAACTAACCGAAAGTTGATTAGACGACTAACCAAAATTAACTGAATCTTTTAAAATTGACTATAATGTATCGGAACCGGCTCAAATAAATAAAATAATTTGAGACTCGCTAAAGAAGTATTCACTTCTATAACGTGTACTGTGATACTCGTGCCTTTTTTTATTTGTCAAAATGAATGCCTATATTTTTATGTACTAGCAAAGACAATCCACATTGTCTTTGGTACTAGGTATATTAATAGATTGTTTTGCATGTTAATGATATATCTATTATAACCAGTTCAAATGACTAAAATAAGGTGAGCCTAAGTGAAACTAATTGAAAGTTGCATCAACGACTAACCAAAAGTAATCAAATCTATTAAAATTTATCATAACTTATCGAAACCGATTAAAGGAAGTTGAGACTATGCCAAACTAACAGAAAGTTGCTTCAACGACTAACCAAAACTAACTAAATCTATTAAAATTGATTATAACGTATCGGAACCGGCTCAAATAAGTAAAATAAGTTGAAACTAAGTAAAACTAACCGAAAGTTGATTAGACGACTTACCAAAACTCACCGAATCTATTAAAATTGGTTAATATAATATCATTCTCTCACACTGTTTCTCTCTTATAACAAACATCGCTAAAGAAGTATTCACTTCTATCAAGTGTAATGTGCTACTCGCGACTTTTTTTGCCAATCTCGACGAATTATGGGGATCCTAGAGTCCAAAAAACATTCAATTCTGAAAAAAAAAACAAAATTGTGCCCCTGTGTGTGTGTGTGTGTGTGTGTGTCTCTGTCCGTCACACGACTTTTCTCCAAAACCGTTAGGCCGATTTCTACCAAAATGGTTATTTAGGAGTTTTGGGAAAATATCTCAAGACGTTTTAAATTTTTTTCTTTAACCTTAAAATTAAGGATAGTTTATATAAAGAAGAATATAAAAAAATTGGTTTTCACAAAAACGGCCTTAACGATTTTCATTACATTTTCTATATGTTTACAATTTAGTAGGCAAATAATACGTACTACCCCGTTTTTCTGTGAAAAATCGGTGCAGTCCCTTTAATCTTGAGAAAAATGATCAAAATCGATTTTTTCGGAAACATCTCTAACGATTTTCTTTAAAGTCTGTACCTATTTACCAATTAGTAAGGTAAATAATATGCACTTGGTTGTTTTCCTAAGGAAAATAAGATAAAACACTTTACTAGTGAAAATATCGACCTTCCAATTTTTCCCAGTTCTGTGGCAGACCTGTTTCAACTTTTTTTTTAATTCCAATAAGCGAGAAATTTGTACCGTTTATTTAATAATTTTTCCAAATCATCAGTGTTTTTCAAATTCACAGATATCTATTTTGATGAGCTTTCAGCATATGGGCTTTAGTTTTAATTTTAAAACCATTCCAAATAATAAGGTCCTGTTGAATCCTATCATATCAAAATACTCCGCTATATTAACGCTGCCAGATATTTTACTAACATGCAAAATTATCTATTAATATAGTACATAAAAAGATAGGTATTCATATTTACAAATAGAAAAGTCACGAGTATCACAGTATGGTTACGATACGTTATAATACATTTTAATAGATTTGGTTAGTTTTGGTTAGTCTTTCAAACAACTTTCGGGTAGTTTCACTTAGTATCAACATATTTCAGTCATTTGAACTGGTTACGATACTTGATAATCAATTTAATAGTTTTGGTTAGTCGTCCAATCAACTTTTGAGTACGATACGTTTTAATACATTTTAAGAGATTTGGTTAGTCGTTGATGCAACTTTCGATTAGTTTCACTTAGTGTCAACTTATTTTAGTCATTTGAACCGGTTCCGATATATTATAATAAAATATTAATAGATTTGGTTAGTCGTTGAATCAATTTACGGTCAGTTTCACTTAGTTTCTACTTATTTTAGCCATTCGACCCGGTTCCGATGTTATAATAAATTTTAATAGATTAGGATAGTTCTGATTAGTCGTCCAAGTGTGGTACTTAGTATCTACTTATTTTACTTAGTCATTTGAACCGGTTCCGATACATAACAGTGTTTCGGTTAGTCGTCCAATCAACGTTCAATTAGTTATTTATACTGACGTTTTCAGCGAATTAATCATTCCTAAGATCTTAAAGATGCTAATAAATAAAACTAGGTACTTATTTTCTAACCAATATATTTATTTCGCTAAATTATTAGCCTATGGTTTTTGGTTACTCTCTATTAACCGATTTTAGTGTATAATATAAGTTAACTCGTTAAAAAATCCATTAACACGAAACAGTCAACAAGGGAAAATGCACCCAAAGTATAACCACGCATTTCCAACTGCTATAATTTTACCATATTTTAGACGATCCGTTTACTACATCCATAGCGCCTACACTGGCGGAATTTCGGTGGATCGAGCCGTTCGAGGTCACGGCAGACGAGGCGTAGCAACAAGGAAACATTGAATTCTGGTTATTTATTATTCTTGTTATAATACTTCAAAATAAAAATTTATCATGAGGTAACCCAAAGGACATAGGCACTACGTCAAATTAAATTTTATTTCATAATGAATGAAATTTGTTTTTCCTTTGTTTCTTTATGTAATTAGTATTATTCTTAAGTAGACCGGTCCGGAGGGAACACCCTGGACGGATTCTAAACTGGACACAACCTGGATTCTAGTTATTTATTATTCTTGTTATAATACTTCAAAATAAAAATTTATCATGAGGTAACACAAAGGACATAGGCACTACGTCAAATTATATGTTATTTCATAATGAATGAAATTTGTTTTTCCTTTGTTTCTTTATGTAATTAGTATTATTCTTAAGTAGATCCGTACGGAGGAACACCCTATAATCAATCTGCAATCAATCCTCGAATGAATTATAAATTAATCGTATTTTTTACCCGAACTCTAACCTAAAATTTATTTTTTTAGTTATGCGCATATTTCAATATTAATAGACAATTCTTTTATGTCTAGTCGTTTTCCATTTTATAATAGCTTATTATTGTCTACTTGACTTATTACAATGTTACCTGACTTTAAACAGGTTTCCCCTAACATGTTACGACTATGCATGGTGCGCCACCGAGAAAGACATGACACAGGCGGTCCCCATCTTCATTATTTTGATTTAACACTTTATCCCCTCTTCACGTTAATATTTCTAATGTTGACATATAAATATTTGATAATTTATGAAAAAGCTTACTCTGTCTATTGTTTTTTATGTCTTGGGTTAAACGCTTTTCCACATTATTAGTTTGCGTTAATAAATTTCATATTCACAGAGCTTATTTTTAGCAATTCAAGACTTTTGCGTAAGAAAAAATTACCCGGGCGTAACAACTCTACATATCAACTAAAATTAACCCAGTTTATCCGGAACTAACCAAAACTACCTCGAACGAACCCAAAAAAATCGGTGAAAAATTCATAAAATGATGTATATCTTAACGTCACTATTTTAGTTAATTTAAGATGGAAATTATTGCAATTATTTTTTTGTATAGATTGATGTTGTGACAATGTTTTGATTAGTTTCGGTTGGCTTTAATTAGTTTGGTCTTGGTTTAATTAGGGTCAATTAGTTTGGGTTAGTTGGATACTTGAGTTATCCTTGGTTAGTTTTAATTATTTCTAATGTGGATGTGTGCGTATATTTAAACGATTAGCTTAACTTCCATTAAGTAAGTAAGTTTATTAGCTTTATTTTGTTTGATTAGCTGCTTCTTCTATCTTCTATCTGTGTTACGCGTCATCAGATCATTAACTCATAGGATTTAAGTGACAAAATAGCACGATAACCATATTAACTAAAACTAAGATAACTTATTCAAAACTAACCGAAAATAACTCGTTGAACTATTAACTAGTCGGTGAAATGGAATATTAAGTTCATAATATATCAGTCATAATTAAGGATAATGCGTTAATACAACTTTGGTACAGATTGACATTTTAACAGTGTTTTGGTTAGTTTAGGTTAACTTTATTTAATTTGACATACGATGATTAAGGATATTTCCTATATAACTTTAGTAGAGATATTGGTATTTTAAAAGTGTCTTGGTTAGTTTGGATCCGCTTTAGTTAGTTTGGCTTAGCTTTGATTGTTTTGTGTTAACTTCGGTTAGTTTGACGTTATTGCTGGTCATTTTCGGTTAATTTTATTTACATTGCGATATTCTTGATTAGTTTAGACGGTTTTTAACTATTGCGTGTTCACAAACTTAAATATAAATTCCTGGACAATTCAAGCGAACCAAGGCAATTTTTAGGTAAATTTTTAACCATTTTGCGAACGAATAAAAATATCGATACGCGGTTTGCAGAATTTTAATAGCAAATAAATTTTAAATGCGCCTGTTTAGTCGGATTTTTTTTTTTTATTTGAAGATGCTTATTGTCTACGGGGTGCGAAATCCAAGTACGTTGTTTTTGAATGCCGGGTTTCCACAAAAACAAAATTATTTTTTTCTACCGATCGATTATGGATACGTTATTCACGAAATGAAAGAAATTAAACTGTACTTATTGTAGAAAAATAGTTAGTAGAATCACCTACTATAATCTGCTTTTACAAAATAAAGCAGGTAAAATCTACCACCAAAAAATAAAACTACAAATTTATCGGGTTTCTATAAACAATGTGGACATCAAAAATATAAGAAGGTAGGTTTTCCTTACAAAGAAGAGAATAAAAAATATCATTAAATTTTTTTCTCGCTGGGGAAAGATGATAACAGGGTAGCTCGAATTCGAGTCAATGGAGAACTCCATATCCGTTAGAGATACAATGTCGGTCAAATTAGAGCAAAATTGCGCATTTAGGTGCCTAAAAATATGTCGTATATAAAGTTTTTATGTCCCGAGTATTTCCGGATATATCCGGAAAAAACCGAAATATTGAAAATCGTTTTATTTTTTACCTGAGCTTATTTAAAAACGAATTCCATGTTGGATTACCACTTTTTCCGCTTGCCCATTGTCCGGTGGTGTCCGGTTTAGAATCCGACATTTCGTCTTCAAAGGGTCAACAACAACTATCTTTTTTAAATACAAACTTTAATTTTTTTATCGTTCTTCAGATGATATTGGCGTTATTAATATAAATATTGTTTTTATTTATTTTTTATTCTTTTTTTAATGTTTATTTTTATTTTTCGTTAATTATTTATTTTGCGTAACATATAATCATATTAATACAGCCTATATCATCTGAAAAAGGATAAAAAAATTAAAGTTTGTATTTTAAAAAGAAAAGTTAATGATGACGCCTTGAAGACGAAACGTCCGACTCCAAACTGGATATCACCGTTGAATAGAGCGAAAAAGTGGCGTTGCAAAAATGCAATTCAATTTGAAATACATTTTTAAATAAGCTCAAAAAATAAACTATTCTTGAATATTTCAGTTTCTTACGGATATCTCCGGAAATATCGGAACCTAAATGCGCAATTTTGCTCTAATTTGACCGACACTGTATCTCTTACGGTTTGCCAGATCCCCTTACATAGACTCGAAATCGAGCCACCCTGTACATAGTGATTAGAGTTGATTTAATTGCAGTTTATATTAAATTTGGCTAGTTTTAGTTGTTATTAACCATGGTTTAATTTTTGATTTTTTAAGAACTGTTTGTTAAATAGCTATTTATCTAATTGTTGCATTTGTCCACTCGCGCACAGATGCAACAGTCACTTTAGCTTAAATTTAAGGCATTAACTAAGTATGAAATTTAAGAGACAAAATGTCACACTAAAAAAATGTTCTGAAACTAACCAAAACATATCTACAACTAGCTCAAACGAACTTCTTCGAACGGAAACTAGACCGTAAAAGGAATATCAAGTTCATAGAAATTAAAGATGATTTTCATTAATTTTTGATAGTGTTGGAATATGTTAACTTAATTTGGTTTGGGTTTAGGTGCTTCGTATTAGCTTTGGTTTAATTGCTACTAACCCAAATTAACTCGAGCGTAATAGTCCCACATCATGATTTAACACTTGAATATCAAAACATTAACCTATATAGGCTATAAATTAACTAAAACCCAATCCATCCC
>MU184870.1:87749-108180 GCA_016904865.1 Pissodes strobi | reverse complement strand
CAAAAACATGATCTAAAACGTTTGGCAACACTGTAACACAACTTATATATGGGTACTGAGCTATGGAGAGTTCTGCTATAAATAACGAACTATGTAACTTTGTCGGTATTTTCTGTACAAATAAGGTACTCCAATCAATTTGGCTGTACAGAAGAGTGAAAAAATAAATTCTAAAAAAATTACGTCATAAAAATATTCAGTTGGGAAATTTTTCGGGTAGAAAGAAGTTCGAGTTACTTCACAGCTGTACAAAATCCAAGCAAATGTGTTTCATAAAATGTTAGAGAACATTGTCGAACACCAAGTAAATTAAATTACGTGTCACGGAACAAGGATCCCCGTGGGAAACGTACAAAGAAACACTGCTCCGATATATTTTTAAAAATCGAAAGCTGCTTAATTTATAGCCTCAACTATGTTTAAAGTGAAAATATTGTCACCATACAAAGAGTCCAAAGATCAGTGAAACCAGCCAAAGTTACGAATTAAAATGTAATATATATATTTTTTAGTTTTCTTTTTTGAGTTAAGAAAATAAAATAATCAAATAACAAACTTAGTGTGGTCTAGTCATTTAACCTAACTTAATCAACATATTATTTTTCTCATTTTTGCTTTTGTAATTTGGTTACAATTTTGATACTTATAGTTAAAATAAGAACTACAAATTAAAATAGTTAGCTTAAATCTAGTCAGTCTGGGTTAGCTTCAGCTTCTTCAATTGGCTCAGTTTGTTCTGGGATAAGTTTAATTACTTTAGGTTATATTTGGCCAGTTTATTTTTAAATTTAATTTGTAACAATCATTGATGTTAGCTCTGCAAATTAAAGTCTCGCACAAATTTAGCACTTAAATCTAATAAGTTAGTTGGGATAATCGTTTGCTTGTTTGATTAATTATTCTGGATATTTTGGGTTAGTTTAATTAAGGTTGATTTTCTCGCTTTTTTCACTTACAACCTAATTTTACAATAATGAAGTTCGAAACTGCTAAATAATAATTCTAGATGGTGTGACCATGACCAGCAGGGTTTTTGAACGATATTAAAAATTTGAACGAGATGTGGCTTAAAACGTCATATTTAAGAACACTAAATGGAATTTCAAAAAACATGATCTAAAAGTTCACAACTTATATAAGGTTACTGAGCTATAGAGAGTTCTGTTCTAAATAACGAACTATGTAACTTTGTCGGTTTCTTTCTGTACAAATAATGTAGTGAGTTGGGAAATTTTTCGGGTAGAGAGAAGTCGAGTTACTTCACACCTGTACAAAATCCAAGCAAATATATTCCATAAAATGTTAGAGAACACTGTCGAACACCAAGTAAATTAAATTACGTGTCACGGAACAAGGATTCCCATGGGAAACATACAAAGAAACACTGCTCCTGTATACGATATATTTTTAAAACTCGAAAGCCGCTTATTTTATTCTTAGAGCCTCAACTATGTTTGAAGTGAAAATATTCATACAAAGAGGGACCAAAGATCATTGAAACGAGTCAAAGTTACGACTTACTTCGAGTTGGGAAGATAAAATAATGAAGTAACAAACTTAGCGTGGTCTAGTCACTTAACTTAACTGAGTGAGCATGTTATTTTTTCGTTTTTGCTTTGTAATTTGATATGATTGGGATTTTGATATTTATAGTTAACATAAGACCTATATCAAATTAGTAAATAAAAAATATTTGCTATATATAATACTCTGTCGCGATCGTATTTACCTATTAAATCTTTAATTATTTAATTTGTTCAAATTTATTATTGGTAATTATAATAGAACAAGATCTAGAAAATGTCATTATAGGTGGCGGAAATGATGATGAAATTGGAGCTGTGATCAACCAATAATTTACGGAAGGAAGAACAGTACCAGCAACCTCAACTACAGTTCAGCTTAAAAGATTTAATAAATTCCATAGGTAATTATCAGTTTCTGTTACTCCTAAGACGTGATCTAAAACGTTGTCAACACCGGAAGACGACTTATTTATGGTTAATGAGCTATGGAGGGTTCTGCTATAAATGACGAAATATGCAACTTTGTTGGCTCTGTTCAAATCATGTACTTCATTCAAAAATTTATTTGGCTCTATAGAAGAGTCAAAACATAAATTTTGTAAAATTAACTCACCAAAATATTGAGTAGGAAAGTTTTTCGATTAGAGAGAACTGAGCGAAATCCACGCAAATGTGTTTCCTAAGATGTTAGAGAATATTGTCGAACACAAAGCAAATTAACTTATGTATCCCGGAACAAAGATTCCCGTGGCAGACATGCAACGAAACACTGCCCCTGCAACCTATATATTTTTGAAACTAAAGAGCTACTTATTTTATTCTTAGAGCCTCAACTATATTTGAAGTGAAAATATTGTCATAATAAAAAGAGAGACCAAAGATCATTGAAACCAGTCGAAATAGTGACAAAATATTTTTCTTCTGAAAGTGTAACTGAATAACATCTATATGTCTTTATATTGTTGAGATCAAAGGTTCAACAATAGATTACCGATAGGGATTGATGATTATTTTTATAGTTTTCAGTATCAATGATCTAAATTAAGATCTGATTATCACCGAAGTTTGAAGTACTCAACAATGGAAGAAATTCAAGCAAAAATATATCTTGCAGTTTATAGCTAGGAAGCCACAGACAACAACCAAATGGAATTACCTTCCAAGAAAATTGAATTTCCCCGAAAATCTTACAAACAATGACCCTTCGGGAAAATATCACTCTATATCACTTCAAATTTGACCGGTACAGTCTTTTCTCCTACTTGGTTTATATTTATAGTTACCACTAATGTCGAAATGAAAACCTAATGCGTTGCTATTAATTTAAAGCAAATTGTTTGTGAATTGGTACTGGAGTTGCGGAAGTTTATAATCTGTATCGAGCTAAGCAAATAAGCAAAACCGACCTTAAAAAGCGCGTTAGGTATTCTTTCGTCGCCATCTTCTCAGAGGATGTAGAGTTCGTATCTTTGACTCTGTGTCAGGAAATTTAATTTTTCTCTCGAGTTTGCCAAACTGAAATTGGCCAATGTGTTAAGGTGCCACCGGCCGGAATATTGCATATTGTAACACTATTTATTAATTGCTTAATAAACGGACCATATGCCAGGTTCACTCAGCGGTTTTAATTTTATTTAGAGGCGTTAGGTGAGGGCGCCACTAAATTTTTAACTAGGAATATATCAATGCTTTTTACACATTGATATCACGGCAGTAAACTTTAGAAACATACTCTAGATAAGAACATCGTAACGTTAGCTTGCCAAAATAAACATGTGGATTCTAATTAAGCCGTTTATTTATACATTAACAAGTTTTACGTGCACTCCAAAACGATATTTCTATCAATTTAATTGAGGTCATGGTATCGCTCATAAACCAATGAGTAGATTCTCTATGTCTTTCATCCAGATTATCAAACTATTAAATGAAAGCAAACTAAGATACTAAGTTTTAATCTATGGCATATAACATTAATATTGCCCAATTCCTATCTTGAAATAATTCGAACCAAACGTTCAATTCTTAAAGGTCTGACTAAATGCAGTCAATCAAGAAACACTATAAATAGGAATTATTTTACCAAGCTAACTTTATTCTAAATCAATCCCATGGCAGCGGTAATATGATTAGACCAATAAAGAGTTACTAAAAATATACTCAATCATAACCTGTTAAGTAAATATGTATATATAGCCGGTACATATCTACAGGTATAAACGAAATGAGCTCAGTTCGATACCGGTATCAAGAAGAAAAATTAAAGTTACAAATCGCAGTTATGTGACACAAATTACTGTCATGAGCGAATTACAGTACAAATAAATCAATTAATTATCATAACATTGGCAAAATGAATTATATGCTCGAGACAATATCAGATAGGATAATGAAGAAAACAAGTATCTCTAAAGCAATCATGATAAGAGGCAGCAATAGATATGATACACGATAATAGATAACCTACAGCTGATTATGGGTGAGTTCGATAAACAAAAACCGTAAGTTCAGTAAACAGAAATGAGAAATAACGATAATAGACATAATATAGAAAGCAAACGACCTACAGACGTTTAACAGAAAGTTTATTAATCAAAATGATAAATAACGACAATAGTTACGAGTTACGATATATGTAAGCAAAGGACTTATAGTCGTTTAATGGTAAATTCATTAAATCAAAGGGATAAATAACAATAATAGTTACGATATATGTAACCAGACTACCTACAGTCGTTTAACAGTAAATTTGTTAAGCCAATATAATAAGTAACGATAATAGCTACAATATATGTAAGCAGACGACCTACAGTCGTTTAACGGTAAGTTCATTAATCAAAATGATAAATAAAGATAATAGTAACGATATATGTAAGCAGACGACCTACAGTCGTCTAACCGTAAATTCAGTCACCAAATGGTAAATAACGACAATAGAGATAATAAAAGGTCATTAATTTTAAAAAAGTAGATCCTACTTGTAGTAAATTTACAGACATAGAAGCGGCCGGCGTTTTCTGCGAAGCTGCGTCTCCACCATGCGGTCGTATTACCTCGGCAAAAGGTCTCTATCCGGCTAAATGTAACCGAGAACTCTCTAGATCGGCATAGAAAGGCCGCTGATGGACTTTCAGCCCCAAATGAGGAAATTCTGTAGCACACAAGGACCCTAGTTAAATAATAAATAATTTTAACCATCCAATATAGACACACTAACATGTAACACACCTTTTTTTATAGGAAGGGTAACCACACTATTTCTCACAGATCCTTTTTAAGCAATATGGCCGATAATTTCAGAAATGCACTTACTAGCGCATTTGCCAATTAATTTAACGACACAATCAGGCGGTATTTAGACCTGATGGTCCAAAACATCAACGATAATTTTAGATACTCAAACTGTCTACTCACCTTGAGTGTCCAGACGAGAAGTGCTCAATTCTTACAAGAAAGAATATATACCACATCTGTTAAGAGGGCGCTCCAAACAGAGTCATCCTTCGAGATACTCGAACAGCATTTCATTCATTGGTGGATTGTACTCGAAAGTAAGGTATTATATCGATAATACAAATTGGGAAAAATCGCACTACCGGATTTTGCGTTACACCATTAAAATGAGAGATCACAATTTGGCTTTATCGTCAGTGAGACATATGCAAACATTTTAAAAAATATTCAAAGCGGATAAAGAGTGCGAATTCTATAATGGAAGGATATCGGTAAATCGAATAACGGCTATGAACGCTAATACGCCTGGCTATATTTCCTATACTTTAAGCCGCTTAATTTCGTTTTTGAGTTATCAGAAGATATTATTACGAAATAACTAACTTAGCGTGGACTAGTCATTCTTAACTTAACGAGCACATTATTTATTTCATCTATGCTTTGTAATTTGGTTAATATTCTGATTTTGATATTTAAAATTAACAGAAGAGTTTAAATAGTAAACTTAAATGTAAGTACTGATCTTTCAAAGATTTGCTTTTGCAAGAAAAAGGATATATAAATCGCATGAACACTCTGTCGCGATCGTATTTACCTTTTAAATCTTTCATTCTTCTTTTTTAATTTATTATACGTAATTATAATAGAACAAGATCTAGAAAATGTCACTATAGTTGGAGAAAATGGTGATGAAATTTGAGGTACAATCAATCAGTAATTTAAGGAAGGAACAAAATTACCCTCATCCTCAACTGCAGTTCAGCTGAGAAGATTTAGTAAATTCGACAGGTAATTATCAGATTCTGTTACTCCTAAAACATTACTTAAAACGTTTGGCAACACCGTAAGTTAATTTTTATATGGTTAATGAGATATGGAGTGTTCTGCTATACATGACGACATATCCAACTTTCTCGTTTTTTCTCGTACAAACAATGTACTTCATTCAAAAGTTTATTTGGCTGTATAGAAGAGTCAAAAAAAAATTATTGCAAAATTACGTCACACAATATTGAGTAGGAAAATTTCTGAGTTAGAAAGAAGTTCGAGTTACTTCACCAGTGAGCGAAATGTAAGTAAATGCGTTTCATAAAATGTTAGATTGCCAACACCAAGCAAATTAACTGACGTGTCACGGAACAAGGATTTCCGTGGGAAGCATATAATGACACACTGCTCATGCTACCGATATATTTTTAAAACACAAAAGCAGCTTGTTTTGTTCTTAGAACGTCAACTATGTTTTCCTTTTTTAATGGCAGTGGCACACACACTAAAGGGAGATCCTATGGCGCTCGACGAGCGGTGTGTGTGTGCGAAGAAATTGATTGACACGGTTCTGGAATAGTTGTAGGTTGTAATTAGTGGGAAACAGATGTCCTGGGAGTGGGTTCCACAGTTATGCAGTGCGCCAGACAAAGGAGTTCTTATAAAGCGATGTTCTAGGTGTTTCCAGTTGTACGACGAACTGGTGCGCTCTTGCTGTCTATCGTGACTGTCTGACAGGAGTTGCCAGGGGCGGGATGAGACACATGTTTGCGGTTTTCCAGACTATCCAAATTCCGGGTCAACTCCGGGTCGCCGTCGAAACGCACAGCTCTCTTCTGAATGGAATCCAGCAGCTTTAGGGTGTGCTTTGGTGCGGCACCCCAGTTTTTTGTTGTGAAATAGCGCACCAAGCTTCTGGGAGGCTGATTTTGCGATGTTAGCAACATGGTCATGCCAGGACATACTGCTGTTGATCGAGACACCCAACAATCCGATTGACGAGGATGAAGGAATGGTCGATCCTGCCATAATGATGTCATACCAGGGCCCGCTGTATTGGCCCTCTTGGAAAACGTTGCTGTTTGGGTCTTTGCTGCATTGAACTGGATTAAATTTCGGTCGCCCCAAGTTTGAACTTTCTACGGGTCTTGATTAATTGCTATAATTTGCTCCTCTCTGTGGTGAGGAATGAAAATATTGTCATCATACAAACAGATACCAAGGATTATTGAAACCAGTCGAAGTTGCGACTTACCAAATTCTTTTTCTGAAAATTTCACTCAATAACATCTATATGTTTCTATATTGTTGACGTCAAAAGTTCAAATACATTACCGATATCGGGATTGATGATCATTTTTAGAGCTTTCAGAATCAGTGATCTAAATTAAGATCTGGTTATCACCGAAGTTTGAATTACCCAACAATCAAAGAAATCCAAGCAAAAATATATTTTGCGGTTTATATCTAGAAAGTCACGGACAACAACCGAATAGAATTACGTGCCCAGAAAAATGAATTCCCTCAAGAATCTTACAAACAATGACCCTTCGGGAAAATATCACACTCGTTTCTGGTTTCTGCGCTCGATATATTTTGAAAACTTGAACGGCATAATCTTTCCTCCTGTTCGATTTGTATTTATAGTTACCACTACATTCAAAGAGAAAACCTAATGCGTTGCCGTCATTTTTAAACAACTTTTTTGTGAATTTGTACGGGAGTTGCTGGAGTTTATATTCCGCATCGACCTAAGTAAATAAGGCAAAAACGACCTGAAAAAGGCGCGTCAGTTATTTTTTCGTCGTCTCAAAGGATGTTAGAGTTCGTACCTTTGACTCTTGTTAGGTAATTTAATTTTTCTCTGGCGTGCCAACTAGAATTCGTAAACGCGTTAAAGTGTCACCGGCCGGAATACTGCATATTAAAAGGAAAAAGATACCGGTAAATTGAAAAGCGCCTATGATCGCTAATATCGCCATGCTATATTTCTTTTACGTTAAGCTGGTTAATTTAGTTTTTGAGATACAAATAACAAAATACCTAACTTAGCGTGGTGTAGTCATTTCACCTAACTTAATGAGCATGATATTTTTCTCATCTATGCTTTGTAATTTGGTTATTATTGTGACTTTGCAATACAAAACGTAAAAAGTAAAAATGCAACTTAAATGTAAGTACTGACATCTTTAAAAACTTTGCTTTTACGAGGAAAAGGGGATATAAATCGCATAAATACTCTGCCGCGACGATATTTACCTTTCCAACCTTCCATTCTTTAATTTTTTAAAATTGTTGTAATTATATTGGACCGAGATCTAGAACATGTCATTATAGGTGGCAAAAATTATGATGACATTGAAGCTGCAATTTTATGTATGGTAGAAAATTACCCTCTGCTGCGGTTCAACTTATCAGTTTCTCTGGTGTGTCCGATATATTTTTTAAACTCAAAAGCAATTTTTTTTATACGATTTCTGTTGCTGTATACGATATATTTGTTTTATTCTTAAAGCCTCAATTACATTTGAAGTGAAAATATTGTCGTCGTACAAAGAGAGACCAAAGATCATTAAAACCAGGGAAAGTTTTGACTTATAATTTTTTTTTCTGAAAGTGTAACACAGTATATCTATATGTCTTTATATTGTCGAGGTTAAAGGTTCAAGATTGATGATTTTTGTATAGATTTCAGCATCAATGATATAAATTAAGATTTGGTAATTACCCAAGTTTAGATCGCTCAGCAATCGAAGAAAATTGAAGCTTATTTATGTCTTGCTGTTTATATTGAGGAAATTACGGACATTAACTGAATAAAATTACGTACTAGGAAAAAAAAGTAGCCGCGGAATCTCACAAGCCATGGCTCTTCGGGAAATAATCACTCGTTTCTGGTTTCTCCCTCCAAAACATTTTTCAAATTTGAAAGGCACAATTTTTGCTCTTGCCACTACGTTTGAAGTGAAAACCTAGTGCGTTGCCGTTATTTTTACCCAATTTTTTTCTGAATTAGTACTCACGAGCTAAGAAAGTCAGACAAAAACAATCTGGCACGAGCGCGTCAGTTATCTTTTCGTCATGCCGTCTCAAAAGATGTTAGAGTTCGTAACTTTGACTCTGTGGAAGGTAATTTAATTTTTCTCTGGCGTTTGCCAACTGAAATTCGCAACCACGTTATTAAGGTGTCACCGGCCGGAATACTGCATATTAAAAGGAGAGATCACAATTTGTCTTTATCGTCATAGAGACATAGGCAAACCTTTTAGAAAAAAGCTCAGGTTGATGAAGGTTGCGAATTCTATAATAAAGAGATATAAGTAAACCGAATAGCGCCTATAAACGCTAATATCGCCACGCTATATCTCCTTTACATTAAGCCGTTTAATTTTGTTTTCGCGTTATCAGAAGATGAAATAACGAAATAGCTAACTTAGGGTAAGCTTTTGAAACTTTAGTGTAGTCATTTAACCGAATTTAACAAATATGTTATTTTTCATTCTTGCTTGTAATTTGGCTATTATTGTGAATTTGACATTTAAAGTTAACTTAAGGCCTAAAAATTAAAATAGTAAAACTGAATGACATCTTTGAAATTTTTACTTTTATAAAGAGGAAGAAACATAACCAATATTTTAAGGAAGAAGGAAAATGACCCTCAACCTCAACTGCAGTTCAACTTAGAAGATTTTTACATTAAGCCGTATTTTAGCTTCGATTTTGAGTTATCGAATAATAAAATAACGAAATACCAAACTTAGCACGGTCTAGTCATATATCCTAACTTAATGAACATATTATTTTTTTCATTTTTGCTTTGTAATTGGATTATTATTGTGGTTTTAATATTTTAAGTTAATATAAGACCTAAAGTTAAAATAGTAAATCTAAATGTAAGAACTACCATTTATAAAATCTTAGCTTTTACGAAGAAAAGGAAGTATAAATCGCATGAACACTTTGTCGCGACCGTATTTACCTTTCATCCTTTCAATTCTTTCTAATTTATTACAGGTAATTATAATAAGCAAAGATCTAGAAGATATAATGGCGGAAAATATTATAAGGAATGGAGAAAACAACCCTCAACTTCAGCTGCAGTTCAACTTAGAGGATTAGATAATAATGATAATAGCTAACTCTCATTCCACATTATACGGTACCCAAACCTCCTATTATTTAATATTAATCCAGTGGGATTGGAAGAGTATCTGTGATATTAAAATGCTTTTAAATTACAAATTGTTTTTTTCTTCCTTTCCTAAGACTTCCTTTTTATATCCAATCTCATGTTTATTGCTTAAGTATTTAATTTTAACCTATTAAAGACATTATTTAGGTAAAACAAGTTTGATTATATTGTTTACAAATTTTCAAAGAGCTAACCCTCCTTTTTCACCTAAAAATCGAGTTGCCTTACTGGTTCGTAGAACCCTTTTTTAATTAAAGGTTTATATTAATATTTTGACCTCTAGGTATCATTAAAAACCTCAATCCAAACTAGCCCAAACAAAAATATTTATTTCAAATAATTTCAAATCCAATAATATAGGCTGTATAGACCAGGCAGCTTAAGGCCATTAAACAAACCAAAGAACGAAAGGAAATAACACTAAAAAAACAAACATCAAAATGGAATTAAGTTTGTAGTTGGGAACTGCAATTCACTACCATAAGTAGGTATTTAATATAATAAGAGAGTTATTTCACAAGAAATATCTAAGATATCTGAAGATATTCTAACGCAGTTCTTCTTTTAGATCCACCTTTATTACTTTTTGTCCTTTCAGATCCTGCTATAGCATTCGATTTTTATAGAAGTGTTGAATAAATAGCTTGGTTATTATTTTTACTCAAAATTCGTTCTGTTTGAAAATAATATGGTCTGTTCTTGGAGTTTCTAGAGCCTCAGGTAGAGCTATTTCAGATTCGAATAGATCTTCACTTCTTCAAAAATACTAAACATTTCTTTTTCTCATCCTAAGAACATGAAAACTTGAAATATATAAAGTCGTAATTATACCCATTTGTAATGACGTCATTTTTTATATTTTATTTTTCATGTTATATATGCTAATTCATTTTCTATATAAAAAAAAATAGCCATCACTGTCAATCAATACCATACATTTATCAGTTTATTGTCAAAGTTATATTTGAAAGATTAAAAAAATGTCGCGAAAAGATGTAATAGGTATAATGAGCAAACGCAGCTAATTATTTTTAATATATTAGTTTTTTCAATAGGAACGAAACAAGTCTGAAACGGAATCGCACTACAAGTTGATAATGAAATAAAACAAACAGCATATGTAACAAAATTTACTCCCACAACAATTGCAAATATTAAGAAGAATGGGATAAAGTCAAGCAAAACTTACGCATCTAATATGTCTTCAACGCAATTTAATTAATTCAACGGAAAAGACAGCCAAAACCAAAATTAATAGCTTTTTATAAATTGTAATTCGACACACAATTTATTTTTTGTGCGCCGACAAGACAAAAATTCAGAGAACGAAATGAATATTTTGATTTTTCAATCGACTCCCTAAGAAGATGGATGAAAAGTATAGGCTTTGAGTGGAATAAATCAGACAACAGAAAATATTTAATGGACTTACCAGATACTGTACATAAAAGAAACAACTTTTTAAGGGAGTACATTAAAAATGAAAAATTAGATCCAGCAGGTTTTACGTCAGTTTTCATAGACGAGACGTGGATGTTTAGCAATACATCATTTCGTAATAGCTGACAAGATGACACCAAGCACATGGATTAAAAAAACACAGTAAAGGTAAAAATTATCTCGTAATTTTTAGTGTTAAAGCTGAAAACCAAAAAAATTGAAAAAAAGTGGTAGCCAATCGGATGGTTTCAGTGATAAGGCCCTTTAAAGGCCCTTTTGCGCGGCCCCAAAAGATTTACAGCGAAGCGATAGGAGCCTATATAGGAATGGAATATATTAATTTAAGGGATTTTAAGATAACAAAACACATTATAAGTATCATATAGCTTCGCTTTAAATTTTTGGGGGACCTTAAAGGACCATACCTCCGAAACAATGCGTTTGACCTCATTTTTTTATATTAAAAAATACGTACTGCAATATGAGATAATTTGACTGTCATAACTTTTCAATGTATTTAGTGCGTGGTGCCTTACTCTATATAATTTATACTATGGTAAAATAATTTTGGATATTTTAAAACATGTTTGCATAACGATTTTTTCAGGTCATCGATATCTTGTGATCCACGCCGGAACAAAAGATAGCTTCACTAAAGGGGCGTTGACACTATGCTTGTTGGCTAGTACCAGTCGGTCGATGCCAGTCGACAAGTATAGTGTAAACATTTGCTAGCGCTAGTCTCGTGCTTATTTTAATAGCGCCAGTAAAGTTAAAAGCGTTTGTACTTTTATGTACCAGTTGAAGAAATAAAAATGGCCCCTATACACAAATGGAGTGAACATGAAACGGTAAAATTTGTCAGTTTATATAATGAATGTGAATTATTGTGGAATGTTCAAGATGCAAATTATAATAACAGAGACAAGCGAAACAAAGCATTTATGTGATATATTTCTTAATTCATCTTGTAACATTGTAGTTATTATTTCAATGTATTTTTCCACTTCACTCATCTTCGAAAATTGGTAGCAAATTTTAAAACCGTCTCACTTGTCAAATAATATATTTAAGTACTAGCACAAACCAGTGCATACTAGTATGTAAACAGCACAAGCAGTACCAGCGGACTAGCGCTAGTTTGTTAGTACCAGCCAACAAGCATAATGTCAACTGGCCTTAAGGGAGCTAATTTAATATTCATAAGTGAGATAAAGACAGGAGATTATCATGACAACATAAACAGGTAGAAATTTGAAAACTGGTTTAAAACTCAGCTGGTTCCGAATCTTCCTCCAAAGTCTTTAATAATCATGGACAACGTAAGGTGAAATCATTTTATACCATCCTTCTTAATATTTTTAATTGTTGTGGGAATCAATTTTGTTGCATCTGCAGCTCGTTGTATTATATTTTAAACATGGAATGCGATTCCGTTTCGTGCTTGTTTATTTTCCAGTTATTACAAAAAACTAATATTTAGAATTATCTGCTGATTATTAAATAATGTTTATTGTTAAATATAAATTGGTTTACGAGTATATATACCAAATAATAATAGTATGCAATTTATAAATATGCTTAAGAGGTGTATTTTTTAATGAGGTAATTTATTAATTTTGTTTATATTGCTTCGGATTAATTGCGGATTAATCTAATTCGATAATTGAAAGAACTAACTACCTTAGTTAGCAAATTGGCTTATTTTACGTAAATCCATTATCAAATGGGAATATAATCCCCGTGTTATGCAAAGCCATAAGAAACGAGTTTAGATTAAAAGCCTAAAAGGTGAGTGTTCAATCTGAAATGTCGGACATAGGTCTAAAATAAAAAGAAGGATTTTGCATTTTTACAAATTTTATAAATAATTAAATTTTAAAAGTAAACTTACGAGTATAAATATTGGCAACCTAGCGATTAGATGCAAAATTCTACATTAGATTTTACGTTTGTTAGCGAAATTTCGTGTCTTCATCACCAACCGTTTTGCTTTTAAAACAAAACTCGTTTTTATTAGGTGTAGTATTTCGCCTTATAGATAAGGCCTGGTCACTGTCATTGTGTCATTCAAGGTTTGAGATGCAAAAAGAGCTAACAGCCCTGTTTTGCACTTTCTATGGATTCATTCGGCTTTTTCTGTGTAATTTTAGTAGCCTCTATTTATAAGGCCGTGGGTAAATAGATTATGCATGAATAATTTGAGATTCCTTAATATATTTAAAGTAACATTGGCTCTATCTTCTTTTCCAGTAATTTATTGCAAAATAATAGAGAACATACGTTTTTGGCCGCGAGTATAACGTCATCAAATTGGTATAATTTCGACTTTATAGTGTTCATTTTAATAATCTAATAAGTATTTATCATAATTATGATCAGAAGGTTGTAAGAAGCATGTAGATTCAGGAGAGTGCTCTTGTATTTCTTTGCTTATTTTTCGTTCGTTCGTCTACTCTAAGTGTAATAATCGACTATTAAGTTATACAAACATATTGAACAACATTTGAGGACAACAAATTATTATCTATGAAGGTATGAAAGTAGTTTGAAAATCCAAATATCTAAGATCCAAAACAAATGATTTTTGAACTTCTGGTGGTAAACTGTTTTCCTCTATCAATTAAAATATATTTCTGAATTTCGAGCCATTCTGGATATTTCCAAAGAGATGTTCCCACAAATTCTCTTAGAAATGCTAGTGTTGGGAGCAGTCGAAAATATTTAAATATGCCTCTCTATAACAAAATCAAAAGTTGCGGACGCATTGCAAAAAAAATGGTTTCATGTTTTTATCGGGGCCGAGGGATGACAAACAAAAGTTCCGTTTTATTGAGGGGCTGGAACATGTTTATGGCTTTTTCTGATAACGATGACGAGTCGGCGTAAAAATAAGAGGTTCTAGCATTATAGTTTAGTTCAGCGAGAACAGGTAGTTTTTTTGAGACGATAACAGACATGTAAGACCTTATTTGGTCCTCGCGGATTTCTTTTAAACAATAAATCATTGTTAAGTCGTACGGAGTGTTTTATTGTGTTCCGCGAACTGATCTTTTTGGGCTCGTGTCACAAAAACTACCCGTTTTTTGCTGGACATAACATATTTTGTGGCGACCGTGACAGGACAGAGTATTAGTTTGAGAAATTTGTTTTGATGAACAGAAATAAGTGCGAATATTAAACAACTCCTTTGTTTAGTGATCGATTAAATTAGACTTTAATGCAAAAATGAAAAGGAAGCAGTACGGCTATGTGTACCAGTTTCTCAAAAATTGCCAACGAACTCGGGCAACAAATGATGGGAAGTTCACCATTTTGAAATTCATAGAAGAGCTGTTGCAGGCACCGTCGGAGGCTGGTGAGTAGACGAGGACTGAAAGTGTTAGGGGTTCTATCATCAGTATGTCAGGGAAGAGGAAATTCGAATTTCCTAAGATCAAATTTAAAAAGTATGATGAAACGTCCGAGACTGGATGCCGATTTGGAGTCAATTTAAGAAAATCCATGAGGTTCGGGACATAGACGACAGTAACAAAATGCAGTACCTAATTCAATCGACCATAGAAGTGTAGAAGGTAGTCGGGAGCGGCAAGTTGTAGACAGTTTTCCGGCGATTAGCGACAATATCATACGCATGATTGATCTGCTAAATTAACGTTTCGGACGGGAACACTTCTAAATAGAAGTAAGTGTTCGCGAGTTGCTTGGTTTCGTTATAAACAATGCCATTGATAAAAATAAATTCGATTTGTCCTTTTTATATGATAGGGTAGCAAATGCGGTCATTGCATACTTTACGGGTTACTTCTGATAAATTCTCGGCAATGTTATTTCCGCTGATAGAGTCCTGTTTACCTCAGGAGATGCTAAGGGTCTCGCAACGGTCTCGGAAAGCTGAAGAGAGTGGTTCTTCGTTAGAGAACCGTCTAAAAGGGTTGATGGAATTTTTGCGCAGTGATGTTGAAAACTAAGAGAAAATTTCCTTGGCAGCCAGTAATTTTGAAATTCGTTCGATTAACGCGGAGAGCCAAAGCAAGAGTGGAAAAGTGAAGTCGCCCGACAGAAGGGTATGTACGGCCGTGGTTTGGTAAATTGTGACTAACCCAAACTAACCCAACCAATGTCTATTTTGTGGGGGCTCTCATTCTACGGATACCTGTTTCAAAGCTCGAGATATGCCTCTAGAACAAAAACGTGCAGCTTTGGTGGAGAAAATGGTATGTTTTAAATGTTTCAAGATAGTCTATAAAATGTAGGAAGCGCATACAATGTGTTGTATGGGGAAAATCTCATGGAACATTGATGTACCCGAAGTTGGAAACCAAACGCTCAGAGAATAGTCGAAAAACTCAAGAAGTAGAAAAAATTAGCCAGGGAGACAATTTGGTTGCAAAATCTCTCTCTAACTTTTACGAACCCTGTGTTTTCCTTCAAATATTGCAGGTGGAAATGAAATCAGATCAGGGTTGCAGAATGGTTAGAGCTTTGATAGATACCGAAATACCCGATCAGAGCCCTCGTATGTACTGAGGTCAACTGCCGTGAGTCTATGTTACGTACCTAAGAAATCAGAGGGAATCATGTATGGCTTATCTGGAGGTGGTAAAATCGAGCAATCAATTCCATGCGCTGGACCAACCGAATATATTTGCAAGTGTTTCGCCGATGTTGTGTGGGTCATGGATACAGGAGTTGAAAGCTCTGGTTATAAACGCAAGTGACACTATGGATGCATATTCTATCGAATTAATAATTGGGACTGATGTGGGTGCAAGACTGTATACAGGTCGGCGCCAAATTTTAAGATGTGGGTTGGCGCCTATTGAAACCTCACTGGTATGGACGCTTATGGGCAAAATACCAAGATTGCGAAAAAATTAGGAAAACTGCGTCATCTCAGCCTTATCGCTGTTGATAATTGAAGACTCTATTATTAATTTATGGAAGTTAGACGTGTTGGGCATCACTGATCTTGTTGAAACGAAATCGCGGTTTGATAAGGAAATAGGGGCCAAAGATTTTTCACAAACTGTCCATGTTAACGATGAGAGAAGATACGAAGTCAGGTTACCTTGGGTTGATGGGCATCCACCTTTAAGGGATAATTTCGTTAACGCAAAAAAGTGATTGGAGTGTACTATGACGAAGTTAAAGAAGAAATATCCGCCGGGTAATTTCAAAAGACAAAACTCTTAAGCATTGTGTCGTGCCTGCCACGCTGTTATCCAAGGACCGCTTTGGAGATGCTGTTGCCTTTGAAGTTACAGGAGTAGACTTTGCCGAACCTTTAAACACAAGAAATGAGGTATGGGTTTGTGTATTTGTGTGCACCGTTTATCGTTGCATTCACTTTGAAAATGCCTTATCTCTGTCAACAGAAGATTTGCTTCAGGTTCTCTGGCCACTTATAGCTCGTCGAGACGTCCGCTAATAACTTACAGTGATAACGGGATGAACTTCGTGGGCGCGGAAAATGCCTTCGGTCAATTGGATTGGGATCGATTGGCAGAAGAAACTGCTGTGCTGCGCATCGACTGGCATTTGAACGGCCTGCTACTTCTTGGTGAGGGCAGGAATTTAAGAACGCTTGTTGGGAGTTGTGAAACAACTTCTGCGAAAAGTCTTGGGCAGAGCCTCTTTGAATTACGAGGATCTCTTAACTTTACTGTGTCACTGTAAAGCAGTAGTTAACTGTAGACCATTAAATTATTTATCGAATGATCCAAAAGAACTTCTGGCTCTGACTCCTGCTATGTTTCTTCGAGATCAGGTAGAAGACGGCGTTTCTGACATAGATGCAGTAGAAGCATCCTCAGATAGGAAGAGGATGACCTACCGATATAAACTTTATTAAAACCAAAGCAAAAGATTTCGCGATGAGTATTTGGGCCAATTGAAGGTTCTCTATCAAGGAGGGCCATGACGATCGACATCAGTAGGTGATGTGGTTCTCATTAGTCACAGGGTATAGGGTCTTTCATTTTTCTTGTGGTAATTATTTTGTGTAGAACCTTTTTGATGAAAAAGCGTTCCTCACATTCCTCAGGTGGGAGGATGTTGCCAGCAGTCAAAAATATTTAAATAGGACTCTTTATAAATATCAGAGGTTGTTGACGCATTGCAAAAAAAAATGTTTCATGCTTTTATCGGGGTCGAGCGGTGACAAATAAATGCTCCGTTTTATGCTGGAACCGGTTTATGGCTTTTTCTAATAACTATGACGAGTAGGCGTAAAAATAAGAGGTTCTGGCATTATCTTGAGTTAAGCGAAAGTATATCGGCAGGTATTTTTTTTTAGTAAGTAGGTTGCTTTTGAAACGATAACATGTAAAGCCGGGGCCGCACATGCGGCAGTCGGCGAACTGCGAATGTTCGCCAACTACCGAATCTAGCCAAACGGAATTCGCTTTTTCATCCACACATGCGGGCATTGCCGAACTCCGATCGAAAAAGTGGAAAACGCCGAATATTCGCCAGAAAGCGATGATTCTGTGACATTTGCTGCGGCTGCTTTTGTCGTGTTATGTGGCGGGTTTTTATGGCTCTAGGCCTGAGAGACTATTCGCAAATTGTCAGACTCCGAAACAAAATCCTAGATACCTGCTGGATTTCAGGTTAATAATAGTAAGGTATTCATAAAGAAAAGTACCTACCTAAATAATGAATATGCATGTATATAAACAATATATAATCTACGCAAAAATGCCACAATGAGCTGAAAAATCTAATCAGAGGTTAATAGCACACCTAGGTCATTGATTTGATCCACACAGTCTAATGGACTGTCGTTAATGTGATAAACAAAGTTACTGGAATTTCTGGACCTGCGGAATATAATGACCGTGCCATTAGCATGGCACCATTGTCACAAACTGTCAAGATCTTCCTGAAGTGCCAAAGAGTCATCTGGTGAGGTTATTCTTAGAAACAGCTTCAAGTCATCAGCAAACAGAAGAAAAAGACTCTGCCTAAAACAAGAGGAAAGGTTATTGATAAAGATGTTGAATAATAGGGAGCCCAGGTGCGAGCCCAGAGGGACGCCTGATGATACTAGGATTTGAGACGATGTAAAGTTGTTAAGGTGCACCATCTGAGTCCTACCTGTAATGTAGCTCCTTATCCACAGCAGGAGAGACTCTGAGACACCCAGGGACGATAGTTTTTTGATTAAAACTTCGTGGTTCACTCTGTCAACCGCCAGTGTAAATAGAGTGTACCTCTTTACCCCTCTCCAAGGCCGCCCGTCAGGAGGTAAACATAGGTGAGGAGATTTAGTTCGGTAGAAGAATTTTTTTTTTTTGATGCCGAACTGCTCATGTATTATTTCAGGACCAAGGCAAGATGTTAAGAATTTTGTGACTATATTTTCAAATATTTTTGGTATAGCGTTAAGGATACTTATAGGGCGATAATTAGTGACATTTTCTGAATCACCAGATTTGTGTATGGGTATCACAAAGCTTGATTTCCAGAAATCCGGAAATATACCGTCCTGCAATGATTTATGAAAGATGATATGCAGTGGACGTGATACAACAAAACAGCAGTTTGTAAGAAACAGTGGATAAACCTTATCAGGTCCGGGTCCTTTGTCTGGGTTAATATTTTTTAGTTCAGTGTAAATGTCTGAAATTGCAATAGTGAGGTTACATAGGTTGCGGGGGTTGGAATAGAGCTGATGTGGTATATCCAAGGAGTTGTTGGTATAGACCGAAGTGCTCGGCAAAGAGTTCAGCCGCTTGTGGGCCCATAGGAGCTGATTTTTCATTAAAGCTGCAGCTGGGTGGCTGTTTACTAGAGTTTTGCAGGGAATCCGTGTACGACCAGAAACCCTTGGGGTTGTGCCGAAGAGATGCTTCTGTCTCTCTGATGTAGTTATGAAGACCGTGCTTTGATAGAAGATTATATTCAGATCGCAAATTAGAGTAAGTTTGGTAATCGCAGGGAAGTTTGCTTACCTTAAATTTTTTATGATCAATCTTTTTTTGTATTGTGAGTGACTTCAGGTCCTGCGAGAACCATTTGGAGTATTTCCTACTAACATTTTTTTCTTAGGTAAAAAGATGTCAAATGTATTATATAGAACATTGTAGGACAGTCTTAACATCTCATCTGCCGTCTTCCCAGCAAACAGATCATCTCACAAAAACAGTCCCAGGCAATCATTTATACCGTTGAAATTTGCTGCTTTGTAGTTATAGTAGTAATCATCTCCCTGCGCCCACGGTGCGTTGTGCCCTGGATTAAGATTCACTTTTAAAAGCAATGGTGGATGGTGGTTGTCCAGCGGTAGCAGGTATTCTTCAGTGTCAGGATGTATGATTGGCAGCTTTGAGCGACATAGGATCAGATTGGATCAGATCAAGAATGACATTATTGGCATTTCGAATGTCATTAATCTGGTATAAGTTTTGAAGTGAGCATATTTCTGATAAAAGTTGTATTTTTGCAGTTTCGGTAGGAGGCAAGTAACCATCTTGTGTACATTGGGGGGATGAGCAGAGATCTTTCATGATCCATGTCGTCTTAGGGAGATTGATGTCCCCCGTAATGCAGAGACCGGCATTGCTAAACTACTGCGAAATTTCTTCAAGGTTATTGCCAAAGCTTTCGTATTTTTCTACTGGTGATAGGTATAGACAGCCTACTATCATTTGCCTTCTGCCTGAGCCCACAAGAACAAAAACTTGTTCAATGTCGTTTGTTGACCGTACTAGGCGTGATGGGATAGACTCATGTACTGCTATCAGTACACCTCCAAACCGCTCCGCTGTAGGTTCTCAGTAGCAGTCCTCTCGAGCTCCCTTTGTTTTAGGGTTGGGTCAGGACGTATGAATATGTGTTTACCTTTGAGCTTGTAGTCATTCCGTAATGTGGTTTGTTCGTCAAGGGCAGAGCTTAGAACAGCAGAATATTGAACATTAATTCTTTTAAATTAAATCTACATAAGCAAAAGACATTACATAACCTACGAATTTCTTATTGATAAATCCTCTTTTCAACCACTGAGCATGACGATTGCAAGGCGCTATTGGAATAGCGCTTGGAGTTA
>MU184870.1:73248-87739 GCA_016904865.1 Pissodes strobi | reverse complement strand
TAGTTACGTATGAGGTGTCAGCTGGCTAGGTAACGGTGGGGGTGCCCCTGAGAGGGTTGAAAATATAGAAAAAAATCGTGACCTGAAATCATGTCAAGAAACACGAAACTTTTATGCAGAAAAGGTTATGTTAAATAATGAACATTGGACATTGTCAGCTGGTCGGCGGGCGGTGGATTAATCGTCAGCGGGGGGGGTTCAAATTGGTCAAAAATGCGAATCATAGAAACGATATCAAGACTTATGAAACTTTGGCGGATGCTAATATTTACAGTGAGATTTACGCAAAAGACAGTCAGCTGCATGTATGTGAGTGGAAAAGTTGTCAGCTGATGCAGTTAAGGTCGCGCGCACTGCCTTTCGGCGCACCTACGCACCGTGCTTTTATCGCCCACTTGACAACTTTTCCACTCACATACATGCATCTGACAATTTTTTCCGTATATCTCACTATATATATTAGCATCTGCCCAAATTTCAAAATTCTAGGTATCGTTCTTGAGAATGTGTAACGTTTAAATTATGCGTGGAGCACTCGCAAGATGAAAAGTTAAATCAATATTAATCTAATTGGATTTTCAATTAATTATTGCCCAATACACAATTCTATGTCATTAATAATGCAATATTGCTTTAAATTATTCATTAAATTTTCTAGTTATGCAAAATTATATTATTTATTTATATAAAAATATGAAATTATGAATGTATTATTTTACTTGTATAAAAACAAAATAATTCTATTTTCAAAATAAAAAAAGGAAATATTTCAGCTGCTTCATTAAAAGCCATTATTTATATAATAGCTATTTAAGTTTGAAAACTTTATCACTGAAAATCCTTACAGCAAAATTCAAGTAATTATTTTAGTAATTTTTACCGACAATTTACAGAACTATGTAGTGATTTTACGTACATTGGCGAACTTAGTTTATATTACGACATTCTCTAAGATTTGTTGTATATTACGCTAGAAGTTGTACAAATAAGTTATAATTGCTATAAAACTACGACACTTTTACAGTGTTTTTCAAAATTACAGACAACTGTAACGCTGCTTTATTATTTCAATTACTTTACAGTTAAATCACACAGAATTGTGAAGCCATGCATCATGCGCATCTACATTGATTAATTCTGTGAAACGCGGCGTGAGGCCAAAGAAAATACTACTACGATAGAATTTTCTTAGGTAAGGCGTACCTAGGTATAGTTAGCCATTATTTGATAAATAATAGTAAACTTGGATTACTTGGTATCGTGTTTACAATAGCATGCACGCTGCCCTGTATTGAAGGGTATAAAGTAAGTTTTCACGTCTGCTTTGCCCTATTTATTAATTTCGGCACGAAATTTCCAAAGGATGTTAGCAGTACCCTGGAAATGATTCAGCGCTACATTTTACGAGATCATCCTGATAGTGAAGCAAAATGTAAGAAGGTGAACTATATAAGTAAGCTACAATAATTCATAAGTACAACCTAAATAAATTTTACTTTTTTTATAGGTTCACGAACAGATCCTAAAAATGTGAGAGTTAGGTACCCGGATATATAATATGTAAGTTAGCCCTGTTTCTTAATGGTTTGTATCTTTTGGAGTTCCTTTAATATATACCTATTACGTTTGGTTTACTAATTATAAGCTTAAGTTATGACAAATTGAGTAAGTTTTTATTTCTAGACATTTTTTATTCCAAAAACATGATAGCTTGAATAATCTGGTGCTTAATTTAAGTTTTGAGTTTGGAGATTTTACTTTTAGTTTTATATATTTAAGAAAAGCGTAATTAAGAGACCTAATTAATCTTTTTTAAATATTTCATTAAAATCCTGTAACATATTTAGTACGGCCGTTAGTCAAACCAACCTTGCATTTTTGAGTAGAGCATTGAGATTTGGCACAGTGGTAGTATATACCCATGATACTATTAATAGTATCATGGTATATACCCATACCTCACTTTTAAGAAGTGGAACTAAGTTTGCAACCACGGGAGAGCAGCGGTATGGCGGGTTGCATACCTGTCAGGGACAATTTTGAGAAAATCGCTAAACGAGCACACCCGACCAATTCTATGGGTGAGTACCACTCAAAAATATTAAAAGAGATGTTCTGGAACGTAACTGGAGTATGTACTAGCCGAGTGGTGGCAGATTGCCTACCCTTATGCGCAGAAACTAATGCAATCGATTTGGTAGTGTTAAGCTAGGGATTTTGGGGAGTGACTCCATTTCCACAAACAAAATATGAATAAATCAGGTCCCAATGGACGCATACACGTTCTTAAATCGGCATGCTCGTAAATATAATAATATCAAAATAGTTAACTTTAGGTTACCTCGGTTGTAAGCTGGATAGAAAACTAAAAGATTAAGAAAAGCCATATTTATTAACAGACAGTTTAACAGCATCATTTAAAGCGTTTAGCATTAATTCTATATCGTTATTAATGGATAATATTATTCATTGTACTAGATGTAATCACGGAACGTAATAATACTAAATCTATTACCTACATCACAAATTGAAGTCATAAATATCAGACTTTGGCACTTTATTTTGGTATTAATCAAGGTACTTAAAGCATGGGCAACAACAAAACTCATAGCAAAGGTCTTTAGATTTAGCTCAGTTGCATTTCCCAGCGCATTTATTTTTATATTTACATGACACCGGCGTTTCTTTACAAGTCTCTTCTGCTGTAGGCTTAGTTCTATAGAGCATCCTCCATCCCTCCGAGCCGACGTTCCAGCCGCACACTAACGGTGATGGCTGGTTCCGGATTGGGGAGATCGCTTGTCTGGCATTCTGCTCCTCGTATGAAGCCCTCAGAATTAAGCAGCATTTCCTTAAAGCCGCTGGAATGTACAAACCAGTTACTCACTCTTTCCTTTAGCAGTTTGTCGGCATGACTGCGGGCAAGATCAGCCAACAGAAATGCAGGTGCATCTTCACTGCATTCCTTTTCAGTATTTATTTGCTTGATCACTTGTTCAAGTGCAACGTCACGTACTTTAGCTAACTGCTCCGATTTCTTGCCTAGACTTGAGTTAGTTTTTAAATCTCGCACATACTTTGTCCGACAGTTGTTATGGTACCAAACGCTGAGCCTACCCTGCCAACCCGAGAGTGCGATTAAAATTTTACTGTCTAGTTTCTTGGTTGCAGCGGCTTCTATCGCATTTCTAGTTTCTGTGAAAGTCAGTCTATGAGTTGGCTTGACTCTTGGCCCGTGCTTGCCACAAAAAATTCACTCTATCTTCTCATTAGCTGATTTCACCTCTTCGATACTTCCCCGTGTAGCTAACTTAACGGATGGCTCGATATTTTCATGACAACCATGTTCCACCGAGCTTGGTTGAATCGCAAGGTACGAAGCAGCCCTTATGACATTTTGGTTTATTGGTTCTTAAATTATGCTGAATGCGAAGGCCCGCATCTAACGCATCCGCGTTGGCATTACCAGGAATATTCCCTAATTTATGGTAAGCTTCTAGATTCCTACTCAAGGTAGCGATTCCTGTATCTATCTTTGCTAGCTTGTCTAGTGATGGATCGATGAGGTCATCTCCCTGCTGTTCTTCAACAAAGACATTTAAATCTATCATGATACTAAATCTGTCAGAAAAGAAATAACCGATTTTTTTTATGGCAGTGGCACACACTAAAGGGAGATTCTATGGCGCTCGACGAGCGGTGCGTGTGCGGAGATATTGATTGACCTGATTCTTAAATAGTTGTAGGTGGTAATTAGGGGGTAATAGATGTCCTGGGTGTGAATTCCACAGTCATGCAGTGTGCCAGACAAAGGAGATCTTGTAAAGCGATGTTCTAGGTATTTCCAGTTGTACGACGAACTGGTGCGCTCCCGCCGTCCGTCGCGACTGCCTGACAGGCGTTGCCAGGGGCGGGATGAGGCGGGCCAAATCCTGGGAACATCTGCCGCGAAAGTGTCTGTTTAACAGGGACATCTCGGCCACATGTCTGCGGTGTTCCAGACTATCCAGATTCCGGATCATCTCCGGGTTGCCGATGAGACGTACAGCTCGCTTCTGAATGAAATCAAGTAGCTTTAGGGTGTGCTTTGGTGCGGCACCTCAGATGTGTGAGCAATATTCTAAGCACGGTCTTATTTGCTCTTTGTAAAGCAAGAGCATCTGCTGCGGTGTATACAGTTTTTTGTTGCGAAATAGCGCACCAAGCCTCTGGGAGACTGATTTTGCGATGTTAGCAACGTTGTCATGAAAGGACATAATATTGCTGGTGACCGAGACACTCAGCAGTCTGATTGACGAGAATGAAGGAATGGTCGTTCCTGCTATAATGATGTCAGGGCCCGCCGTTGGTAAACGTGTCTGCTTGGGTCTTTGCTGCATTGAACTGGACCAAATTTCTGTCGCCCCAAATTTGTACTTTCTTCTGGTTTTGATTAATTGCTGTAATCTGCTCCTGTCTGCGGTGATAAGTCTCAGTCGCTGGTAAAGGTTTTTCTGATCTAAATTGGGAGACAAGGGTACTTACCTTATAGTAGTAAATTGGGAGCGGACTACACCTCCTTGCATGTCTATCGCTTATACTAAACTAACTTTTTAATTAGAATCATTTTTATAACAATTGATTCTATGGCAAATAGACCATATTTCAGGATAAGCGAGAGTTATGCGAGAAGGCGCAACCCGCCCTCAGAACGACAACAAACAAGGTTAGAAAAGTCAAAGCGGCGGTCGAGAAGTCAGTCATTGTCAGTTGTACCTGTTGACATTAAAAAGGGTACTGAAATAAGAATTGTTGGAGCTTTATTAAGAACCCAAGCTTGCAATACTTCAGCTTAGCACTACAAAACCGATTTTATTAGTTTCTGCGCCTAGAGGGTAGGCAACCTGCCACCACGTGACTGGCACATGGTCCAGTTACATTTCAGAACACCTCCCGTAATATTTGTGAGTGATATTCACCCATAGAAACGGTCAGGTGTGCTCGTTTAACGATTTTCTCAAATTTGCCTTTGGCAGATATCCAACCCGCCATACCGCCGCTCTCCCGTGGTTACAAACTTGGTTCCACTTCTTAAAAGTGAGATATGGCCATGCACTACCACTGTGCCAAATCTCAATGCTGTACTCAAAAATGCAAGGTTGGTCCCAATATCGCTGACTAACCGCCGTACTAATTAGTTATAGTTACTGAGTTACCTTAGAAAATATTAATGTAACCCAGGGCCGGATTCACAACGGGCAACCGGGGCCCAAGCCCCGGTGCCCCCACCTTGAGGGCCTCCACAAATCCTGGATTCAAACATTTTATAATACTAAAAATTGTTTGTGTACTAAACTATCAACTGCAATGGTGATTTTCAAAAAAATTACAAAAAAAATGTATTCTAATAGTGGAAATTTGTTTTTCAAATGGAAAAATAAAGTTATCAATATTATATTTACTAACTGAAAGGGCCTCCACTTTTTTCTTTGCCCCGGGCCCCCACATCCCTGCTTCTGGCCCTGTGTAACCCGTAGTATAAAATGTTTTTTTACATATAAAAAAGATATGATGTTTTTATTTTCAATAAAATTATAGCTGGGTGTCTATTTTCTATGATGATTTATATATTGTTAAAGTTTTTAGTTCACTTTAAGCGGATATTTTTGGAAATCTTAATTGACACGTACATTTTTTAGGTAATAGGGGTGCTTTTAGAAAACAATTTTTGCCAACAAATGGAAAGAGCCTTTTGCCCAAATTATATATTATTATTTTACTGGATATAATAATACATTCATATTTTCATATTTTTATATAAATAAATAATATAATTTTGCATACCTAAAAATTTTAATTAATAATTTGAAGCAATATTGCATTATTAATGACATAGAGTTGTGTATTGGGCAATAATTAATTGAAACACCAATCAGATTAATAATATTGATTAAACTTTTCATCTTGCGAGTGCTCCACGCATAATTTAAACGTTACACATTATCAAGAACGATGCCAAGAATTTTGAAATTTGGGCAGATGCTAATATATATAGTGAGATTTACGAACAAATTTGTCAGCTGCATGTATGTGGGTGGGAAAGTTGTCAGCTGGGCGATAAAAGTACGGTGCGTAGGTGCGCCAAAAGGCAGTTCGCTCGACCTTAACTGCATCAGCTGACAACTTTTCCACCGTCCACCCGTATACATGCAGCTGACAGATTTTTTCGTAAATCTCACTACAAATAGCATCCACTAAATTATCATAATTCTTGAAATCGTTTCTATGATTCGCATTTTTGACCAATTTGGACCCCCAGCTGACAATTAATCCACCGTCCACCAACCAGCTGACAATGTCCAATGTTCATTATTTACATTAACCTTTTCTGCATAAAAGTTTCGTGTTTCTTGAAATGATTTCAGGTCACGATTTATTTTTTCTATATTTTCAACCCTCACACGGCCACCCCCGCCGCCGTTACCTAGCCAGCTGACACGTCATACGTATCTACATGGTAGGGGTACAATCGAATGTTGAAATCGTTGCGTAAATGTATAGGACTATTGATCTGGATGTCTTATCTATGAGATTAACTTATGCGTTTATATGTTGTGACCAAAAACATTTAACCTAAAGAGACCCCACAACTCATTCATAAAATTCCGAAATCTTGCAAAAATATCAACAAAACCATTATCCCGCCTCCTTAAGGTGCGTCCAGACTTGTGACAAAACCCCGTGACGTGACAGCGTCGCGAACATTTTCACGACGAGGCGAACTTCGATGCGTGTCATCGTCGCCTGTCATCCCCGCGTGTCATCGTCGCGTATCATAGTCCCGTTCACGGCGTTCCGCTCATTTAAATAAAAAACAGTCGGTCATCATGGACGTTGCAGCAGCACCGTACATAGTTATAGATCATTTATTGCGTAATTCTATAAATGTTAACGTTGTCTCCTGTCCACATTCCATCTTGATATTAAAAAAGCAAATACTAATTCGAAACAAAAATAGCCGCTACACTGGTTAAAATTCAAGTAAATAAGCAAAACGCTCTGATGATACGCGGTCCCGTCCAGACTTGTCGAACCAAGCGGCCTAGTAGCATCCCTTTGATGCGACGCCAAAAGACCGACAGGACATGGAACGCAGTGATGACACGCGGTAAACGCGGCGATGTCACGCGTTGAGGTTACGGAGTACCGTCCAGACTATACGCGACGAGGTTCGCGGCGGTGTCACGATACGTGGTCTTGTCACAGGTTTGGACGCACCTTTATATTTTTATGTATCGTGTACAAACTTTTACCACGGCCGAATCCTCGCCGTGAGCAAACTTCGTCCCCACTACTAAAATGTAGTATTGCCCGCGCCCGCCTGAGCGAAAGCAAGGACAGTTCATATACGTAGACTTTGAAAATGTGAGTTCATCATAATAATAATTTCAATAAAGTTAATTTGAAATGATGGTATTTATTCGGGTGCATTATTTAAAATACATATATTTATGTTTTATTTATAGTATGTGGGTTAGATTGAGTTAGTTTGGGTTAGATATGGGTTCTGAAGGTTAGTTAACACAAAATATTTCCTAATGAATGTGGAGAGTGATACTTTTCCGAACGCGACTGCAAGTTCAGGCATGTAGTCGAGTGCGGAAGTCACTTTCCACATGAGCTGGGACGAAATTTTAAAAGGAACGTGTGTAAAATACTTATGTATTTTCTGCAAGCAAATAAGTGCTGGTAGCAAAAAGCAATGATGTTTAACCTAAAAAGGTAATTGGGAAAAAGTATAAAAATAGTTGTTTGGAAAAATCGAGAGATTTTTATAATGCAGGGTCTCCGGCGCCTAAAAACCGGAACTTTTTCGGCTTAGGGAACGAACCCCAACAGAAAATTGTGGTCCTCCAGGTCTTGGGGGTTGAGCGGAAGGCTAACTTCCTGCCCTCGTAGAAAAAGAGCTAGTTATGAAAGCTGCAACTTTGCCTCGGATTCGGACGGATAAAAGTCACAAACGACAAGTGCAATGGAAAAGGACTATGAATATTGGAACTTGGAACATCCAGAGCTGGTACAGACCCTGAGCCTCTACAAACGCCGTACATCAACTCGAGAATATGGGCATGGACATAACAGCAGTTCAAGAAATAAGATGGCCCAAAAACGGAAATAAGATAAACAAATCTGTCGTATTCTTTAGCGGTAACGAAAACGGAAAGCACGAATTTGGAACGGGCTTTGTGATTAGAGAAGATCTAGTCCAAAATATATTGGACTTCAAACCAATAAGTGAAAGAACATGCTACATTAGACTTAAAGGACAATGGTACAACATCTCGATCACTTCAGCGCATGCACCAACCGAAGAGAAGGATGAAGCTACCAAAGATGCCTTCTACGATGCCCTAGAAAGAACTATAGATACAATGCCCAAACAAGACATGCGACTACTCTGTACTCTGTGGGGACTTTAACGCCAAGATAGGCAAAGAGCTTAACCTAAGACCAACAATAGGCAAACACAGCCTCCATAATGTATCCAATGATAATGGTCAAAGGCTTAAAGAAACAGCTGCAGCTAATAATATGCTGATAAAGTCAACCATGTTCCCACATAAGGACATTCATAGACAGACTTGGGTCTCAAATGATCACATCGCCCGAAACCAGATCGACCATATCATTACAGATGCTGGCCACGCGAGCAATATATTGGATGTAAGAAGCCTAAGAGGAATAGATGGGGACACTAACCATTATCTAGTCCGCGCAAAAGTCAGAATTAGAATATCGACAGACAAGTACAACAAAACCAAGTCAACCCCAAAATGGAACATGGACAAAGTGCAGAACGAGACAAAACAACAACAATGTAGAGATAAACTCAAGCAAATACTAAACTCTGAAACAGAAGGTAGTGAAAGTGAAATTGAAAACTATGGGACGTAAGACGTAACTGCAGAAATTATAACAAAGACCGCCGAAAGTGCCTTTGGAAAAAGTAAAAGAAAGAGGGCAAAAACATGGTTCGACGAAGAATACCAAAAACAGCTAGGAAAAAGACAAAGAGTAAGGAAGAGAATGATACAGCTACAAACAAACGGAAGTAGAGAGAAATACGCAAATTGTCGAAAGGAAACAAGAGAACTAATAGGAGCGAAGAAAAGAAGATATGAACGACAGAAGTATGAAGCAATGAAAAGAGATCGCCCCAAACCAGGCTCCAGAGAATTCTACAGAGCAATCTCTTGGGAGAAGAGATGATTGAAGCCCAGATCCATACCAACACTAAAGAACAACCAAGGACACATGATACTCAATGACGAAGAACTAATTGAAGAATGGAAAGGATATTTTAAAGACCTTTTAAACGTGAAACAAGAAGAACCGCACAAGGAAGAAACATACAGCACAGTAGACCTACCAGTTAAAGAACCCTCATACGAGGAAACCCGAAAGGCACTAAATAAACTAAAGAACTCCAAGGCACCTGGCTCGGACGAGATACCGGCAGAATTTTTAAAATATGGGGGAGAGGTACTAGAGCGACAAATTCATCGAGTAATATAGTTCGCCCAGCCATTGTTGACCCTCGAAACGCATGCAATTGCATGCGTTTCGAGGGGCAACAACGGCTGGGCGAACTATAACTCTTATATGGCGAGAAGAAAAAATACCAATAAGAAAGCATCATAATACCAATCCACAAAAAAGGGGACAAATCAAAATGCTCCAACTATAGAGGAATCTCACTTATAAACACTGCATATAAAGTTCTATCAAACATCCTACTAAGTAGACTAACCCCATATGCAGAAACCCTCCTGGGAGAATACCAAGCCGGATTTAGGACAAACAGATCAACAATAGACTAACTCTTTACACTGAGGCAGCTCCTAGAAAAAGGATGGGAATATAATAGAACAGTACATAACCTCTTCATAGATTTCCGGCAGGCATACGATAGTATAGAAAGAAGCCAAATCTGGAACGCGATGGCAGAATTCTCAATACCAAAGAAGCTCATTCGAATGAACTAAAGTGTGTATGGAGGGCGAAGTATCTAAGGTACGAGTAAATAACAGTATATCCAGCAGTTTCGAAATACACGGTGGGCTTAAAAAAGGCGATCCCTTATCACCGTTACTTTTTAACCTCGTCTTAGAGCCGTGAGATCAGCAGAAATAAAAACCGAATTGCTAACAACTAAAGGCTCCAAACTACTATTAGCATACGCAGACTATGTTGATCTCATTGGGGACACCATGGTAACCGTAAAAGACATTTTCAACAAGATCGAAAAAGCAGCAGGTGAAGTGGGTTTAAAAATGAACGAAGAAAAAACCAAATACATGTGTATTAACAGAATGGGAAGGAGAGATAGAATAGGACAAAACGTCACAGTCAACACTTTTAATTTTGAAAGGGTAGAACGTTTCAAATACCTTGGAGCCACAACCACTGCGGATAACGACGTTACTGAAGAATTCAATCTGCAAACCGCTGCATATACGCACTAAACACTCTTGTGAAATCAAAAAACATAACAAGAACATAAAAATTAATATTTATAAAACCGTTGTCAGGCCGGTAATAACATATGGATGCGAAACGTGGACAATGACCAAAGCAAACGAAGAAAAACTTAAACGCTTTGAACGAAAAATCCTCAGAAAAATCTTTGGACCTCATCACGATCCGACCACAAATCGTTATCGCATTAGGACGAATGCCGAAGTGTAGGAGCTCTACAACGATAGTGATATTGTCCAAGAGATTAAATCCCAACGGCTAAGATGGACAGGCCACGTATACAGGCTGGATGACGAAAGACTTGTAAGACTGGTGTGGGCGGAAGTTCCAACAGGAAAAAGACCACTCGGTCGTCCGAGAATGCGTTGGAGAGACAACATTAGATCAGACCTCCAAAAAATGAATATCCCTCTTGACCATAGATTGATGGAAGACCAAATTGGGTGGAAAAAAGTAGTGCAGTCAGTCAAGACCCACCCAGCGTTGTGGCGCTAGAGGATGATGATGATGATGAGGGTTAATATAATTCAGGGTTAATGTTTGTAGAAAAAGTATGTTTAATATACATTTAACTGCTATTAAAAGTCACACATGAGAATATGACATGAGCAGAGATCATGAATGGTCATTGCATAATATACTATTCAGCAGCTAATATTGAAATAAAATTTCCAAAAGCTTATTTCCTGAATAATTTCAAATTTGAACACGGAATTTATAAGTTACCATAAATACGCAATTTTATCCGGATTTAAACGCTTTTGTGACACATAGGGTTTTCCGGCTCTCAATGGTTAAACGAACAATTAAATCATTCCACTCCTAGCCTAAAAATAAATTTGTTATCATTATTTTTGGGACAAGTAAAAAGGAACTGAAGCATACAAATTTTATTTAAAAACATGTGTAAATATGACAAATATCTGGTTAATCACTATAGGTACATATATTCAAAAAATAGCTTAATAAATATTTTCTTCTATTAAATACCTATTAATAATATATTTTCATTTCATTATATATGTTACTACACTGAAAAAATCTCATAAATAAACTGGTACATCTAGAAATAAATAAACGTAAAAAAAATAAAACAAGCTTTTATTTAAATGCACTAAAAGAAAAAAAATAAATTTTAAGTAAATCAAACCCATTATTTTGTTACATTAAACATTTTTATATGGTATAAAAGCTTGTCGCGAGATTTTTAAATTTCTCGCGACAAGCTTTTATATCATATAAAAATGTTGAATGTAACAAAATAATGGGTTTGACTTACTCCAAATTAAATTTTCTTCTTTTAAGTGCATTTAAATAAAAGCTTGTTTTACTTTTTTACGTTTGGAAATATAATAGAACAGCTTGTTATTTTTTATTTATAAAACTTAGATTCGTAGTCTATAATAAAAGCCATTTTGAAACCGCCAATTTGAATTTTAAAAATTTGATAAGAAAATTATATTCCTTGTCCCTAAAAACTCCCATGTATCAATTTTAAAAGAAATCGGACATATTTTAAATAGTTCCCTCACCACTACGCTTTAAAGGGAGGGGGAAGGGGAAGTGTAAGCAACACATAACATTTGAACTACAAACGCATAACAAATTTGAATATGTAGAAGTTGGCTAAAATTGACTTACAACATTTAACACAAAATCGGCCATTTTGAATCCGCCATTTTGAATTTTCAAAATCTGATAAAAAAATTCAAATTCCTTGTCCCCAAAAGCACACCAATTTTAAACGATATCGGACATACTTTAAGTAGTGCTTCCCTCCCCTACCCTTGAAAGGGGGGAGGTGTAAACTTAACAACATTATAGTATAGGCGAGAATACACATGTATGTTACACGCATATAAGCTACTACTAGAAAATACGTGCTACTGTATGTGTGACTCTCGCTGCCAGTTAAAAAGCACCCTAGAAGATAAGACGCCAGTAGATCGCAAGATGTTTGATTTTTCTGTGCAAGTAGTGCGATTTCGTCGAGCGCGTGTGGGTGGGGAGGGAGAAAAGCATGCAAGTCGTGTCGAAATGTGTGAATGGCTTTGTAGCCATGTTATTTTACTGGCATGTGTTGGGATCCCAAAGACAAGTAGTTAGCGTACAAGTTACTGGACACTGGCATGCTATTTTACTTGCATGTGTATTCTCGCCTTATAATATTGTCATCGGAACTATAAACGTGTACCAAATTTCAAGCCAATCGGACATTTAGAAGTAGTTCTAATTCAGCTTGCAAGATTTGATTACAGACAGACCCACTGGTGAAAGTAAATAAAAGCTTGTAAAAAAGATTAAATCTAGAGTAATATTGGAAGATGACTTTATTTAGGGCCAATCATTTGTCTGTAATTGGTTTATTTAGATTTGCTAAACCGGTAAATTGTTAAGGTATTTCTATAAAGCTATTGTATTAATAAACAATCAGACCTACTTAAAAATATATGTTTTATTTATTTTAAACATCGGAAGTAACCGGATTAGGTATATAATATAATTAAAGTACATAAACATATTTACAGCAGTGCCTTTACTGGTTTTGAAATGTTACATACTTAGTATATATACTTCGAATGGGGAAGAGCCGACGGCCGTCGACCTTCAATGCTCTCAATCTATTGGTGCACTTACTTTACTACGTGCATATCATAATTATTTTGGCGGTAAAACAAGGCGGAACCAAGGGAAGCGGCAATGCCAGATTGGCATGTAAGAACTTCAGAACCGGTTTAGCTAGCGGAAGATAGCTATTTCGTGTTATAATTATTATAATTTATTATGAAAAAAGTATGTTTATATGATGACAGCATCGAAAAACCAAATCAATGGGTCTGGTGTCTGGTTTTTTTACTTGTTTATTGGCTATTTCCTTGGTCATTTCCTGCAGTAACTCGTAAACTTTAAATTTGGCAACGCTACGTCTATCGACCTTAGAATATGACTCAATGTTGGGGGAAAACAAAAAGCCATTTGTCCCGTCTCTTTAGGTTAAATGTCTTTGGTTGTGACCATAATATTAGTAAGAAAGCGTAGCGTAGTTAGAAATCCAAGGCAATTGACCCAAAGACTATTTTACGAGTGCGATGAAGACCACTGTGCACAAAACCTTACAAAATTTTGGGCGCAAAATAAATCTACGAAATTATTTTTTGATGAATCACCAATAGCGTATAGACACCTAATATTATATCTGAATAATATTAGAATATAGCAATGAAACACCTTGTATATCATGCAAATTTTAATCCAAAAGGATCATGAAGAGCGTAACAGAGCGCTTTCGGCCGTAGCCATCATCAGTGTTACCTGAAAGTAAGCAAAAGAACCCCTTGTCAGTGGTGAGTCAAGGAATATTGTTGAATTTAGACATTGTTTATTTTTGGTGAATAAAAAATTTTTATTTTTTGAAAATGAATACTGTTGTGCCCAGTTATAAACTGGTTAAGATTAAAACGATTTTTTATTACAAAATGGGGATTAACTAAAGTAATTAATCAGAATGAAGGTTTTTTGTGTAATTTTATACGTGAGAAAGAAAATGGCGGACCTCTTTTACTTACTTGTCAGTAGACAAAGGACATATCCATGGATCAAACACAACAAAAATCGACAATGATCACAATTACATATCACACATTGTGCGTCAAATTATGAGAAATGCTTCACATAATTTAGATTAAAATAAAAGTTAAAATATACGAAAAAACAACAAAAGCATGGTACAAAGACTCGTGCTTTTGGATGACACATTAAATGTGTCGACTGTCACTAATGACAGTCTTGACAAGCAGACTGATGACACTTATATGCCGAAAGATGGCGGTAATTTTAAATTTTAAGTTTTTAAAAAAGACAAATATTAAGTTGAAAAATGAGCGCTTTCGGCCGTAGCCATCATCAGTGTTACCTGAAAGTAAGCCAAAGAACCCCTTGTCAGTGGTGAGTCAAGGAATATTGTTGAATTTAG
>MU184870.1:52262-73238 GCA_016904865.1 Pissodes strobi | reverse complement strand
TGTAATTTTATACGTGAGAAAGAAAATGGCGGACCTCTTTTACTTACATGTCAGTAGACAAAGGACATATCCATGGATCAAACACAACAAAAATCGACAATGATCACAATTACATATCACACATTGTGCGTCAAATTATGAGAAATGCCTCACATAATTTAGATTAAAATAAAAGTTAAAATATACGAAAATACAACAAAAGCATGGTACAAAGACTCGTGCTTTTGGATGACACATTAAATGTGTCGACTGTCACTAATGACAGTCTTGACAAGCAGACTGATGACACCTATATGCCGAAAGATGGCGGTAATTTTAAATTTTAAGTTTTTTAAAAAGACAAATATTAAGTTGAAAAATAAAAGCAGATGAAGTTACTGCAGCGGTCCGAAATTAACCTAAAATACAAAAGGGCTGCTACTATGCCAGATGAGACAAACAAAAACCATAATACGCATTGAAAGGCTAAAATGCAATTGAATACTTGAGAAATCGGTTGACTGTGATTGCTTGCAAGTTGGTTTGAAGGAAAATGCTTGATCAAGTGAAAGTAGAGGACTAACTTAGAGATGAGGTTAGCCTAGGCTAGCTCAACTCGACGGATAGAACAGAAAAGAAAAGAGATGAAAATAACCTAAGTTAACTCAACTCCCAGAGGACAAGCTTAAGAAGGGATGAAATTAGCCCAAGCTAAATCAACTTGAAAGATAGAGAAAGAGGAAGACAGATGAAAGATAAAAGTGAAATAAAAATTAACTTAAATTACATTGTTGTAGTAGAAAACAAGAGAAATTATTTGAAATGGAAAACGCTTGATCAAGCGGCCCCCCAACATTCAAGTGTATAAGCAAAGGTTAATTCAATCGAGAAGCCTTCTGTGTAAAGGGATATAAGATCTATTGAGATTGACCTGAGTGTTGAGGCAATGGTTGTTTGTGCGCACCTCGCCGTTGATCTCGATGTCCTCCATGAAATCCAGCCTATTGAAGTTTTTTGATGAAATGTTATGCAAAATTTTTGAATCGGAATGAGGGCTGAAATTGTGGTTATGATTGCGCAAATGTTCTCCGAAAGCAGAATTGTTTCTGTTCAAATGTTCGTTGATACGGACCTTCAATGGTCTACATGTCCTACCTATGTAGGTGCACTCGCAAGAGTTACACGACAACTTGTAAATACCACTTTTTGAGAGTATATCTATTTTATCTTTAGTGTTATTTAAAAAGGTTTGTAATTGATTTCTGTTTTTAAAGGAGAGTTGAGAATTACTGACAAATTGGTGAATTATTTTGGAAATCTTGCTGTTGGTTTCTAAGTCAAAGAAAGGGATGGAAAAGTATTTTTTCTGTGAATTATCAATTAGACTGTGAGAAAGTTCTTTTCTTAGTTTTTTGAGTTTTGTCTTGTTGATTAAAGTGTCAACAAGACTAGGATCAAAATGGTTGTTGAACGCGATTTGTCTAATTATATTTACCTCTTTGTTGTATTCGACAGAAGACAAAGGTATATTGAGTAACCTATTGACATAGCAATGGAAAGCTGCCATCTTGTGTTGCCACGGGTGGTGGGAATAGTAAGATATAGTGTGGTCCGTTTGAGTAGGCTTCCTATAGATCGAAAACTCAAGACTCTCCATCGCTCTATGAACAGTGATGTCCAAAAAATTTAGTTTATTATTATTTTCAAGTTCTATTGTGAAATTAATATTCGGATGGATGATATTAAGTTTGTCTAGAAGAGCGTTGGCCCCCCGAGCATCGCAATCAAGGAAGCAAAGACAATCATCCACATAACGGAACCAATGTAGGATCTCTCGATTTATGGGAGTGACTATATGACTGTTTTCCAAATTGTTCATGAAAACATCTGCTAAAAAAGGAGAAAGACAGCTGCCCATTGCTAAGCCATCAGGTTGTTTATAATATTTGTTATTGAATTGAAAAAAGTCCTGAGACAAACAAAGGTTTAGAAGTGACAATAAATTAATTTTCTGTTGATCGTCAACATTACATGAAGTGAGAAGATCACCGACAAGTTGTACTGCCTCGGTTTTTGGTACTGTAGTAAATAGATTAGACACATCGAAAGAAACCATAATGTAATTGTGCGGAAGTTGTAAATTTTTTAGTTTATTGATTAAAGAAATGGAATTACTTACCGAATATGTAGGAGTAAACTTGGTGATATCCTTGATCAGATTATATGTAAACTGAGCCAGGAAATAAACTGGTGTGTTAGTAAAACTTACCACAGGTCTGATAGGTGTATCTATTTTATGGATTTTAGGGAGGCCATACAACCTAGGTATTGTTGGATTGCTAGAAATTAGATTTTTCTTAGCATTGTTTTCTTCAAAAAACGGTTTGAAATGCTTGATGAGCCTGGTGACTTTCCTTATAAAACTATTAAAAGGGTTGTTAGGTAATTGAGAGAATTTATTATCTACTAAGAATGTCTCAACTTTAGAAATGTAGTCTGTCTTTTTGAGAATAACTAAGCAATTACCTTTATCTGCCTTAGAAACAATGAGATCTTCATTTTTAATTTTTAGTTTGAGCTTTTTCAAAGTTTTAAAATAGAAATTAGAAGAACGAGTGTTAAATTTTGATAGATTTTTCTTTGTGTTATACAAGATGCTATGAAAGTCGTTACGAATTCTTTTTTTGATGTTAGAATCGTTGGAGATTTGCTCAACCACCATATTAGAATATTTATGTGTAGGAATAGGGTCACATTAAGTTTCTCAGTTTGTTTAGGAGTTTCAATATAATGCTTTTATAATTATTATAAAAGCATTATATTAAAACCCTCAACAAACTTAGAAACTTAACGTGACGTACATATAAATTCAGAGTTGACGTACATACAGCCACTGAAAAGAAGTGAACAAGTTTCGAAGTTACGTAGCAAGTTAACGATATTCTGTTTACGTGCTAAAAACTTTTCAAATAGGCAATAATTGGATAAACGTATCCGTCGGAGTCGAGCAAGTTCGTAAAATTTGAATAATTAACGCGAAAGGGCCGCTAATATCGCTTCTCATTGTTCCACAGGTGAGAAGTTTTGAATTTATTGCGAATATAACGAGCATCGAGATTGCTACAAATTGTTTGTTAATCGGAAATAAAATGAAAAAATTGGTCGGCAAAGACAGCAAGTTAAGTCACTACTTACACCCCTCGGTTCATAACGCCGCGCCATTTCCATACACTGATCAAAAAACTATAAATTTTTAATTCCCAGTTTCCGCCTGACGAAAATATAAATAGTTTCTAGATAATATTGAGTTAGTTCTTAACAGTCATAAAATGCTGCTGACTATGACTATCATATCATCATGACATGATGATATGAGGACATAAAATGTCCAAAATTGATTTAAATCAAATTTGAAATAAACAGCAATTTTTTGTATGGCAGTGGCACACACACTAAAGAGAGACCCTATGGCGCTCGATGAGCGGTGTGTGTGAAGTTCCTGAAGATTGGTCCTTTCCAGAGTCAACTACTATGATACAGGAAGGCGCTACGTAACTCCTTCTTTTAAACCATATATAGATGTTACGCAAAAGTTGACGAATCACCGATAGATAGGTTCATCAGAGAAGCGAACATAAACACGCCATGATTGGAGACTTATGCAATTCAACACTGAAACCAAAAACCTGACAAACTTATATTGTGTAGACTGGAACTTACTTGCAGAACCTTCGTGTATATAGAGCTAAACTAGCGTAAGAGGAAAACTAAAGACGAAGCCTTTCATTCAACCAATGAATGACGTATTAAAATTTGAAACAGATATATAGAAATCATTTTCTGGTTCAGTTGTATTCTTAGTTTTTTGGACCAACACTGGCATTATAGCTCAGATACTAAAAGGCTAATCATAGAGTTTGACTAAAAATCAAATATCGCCTACATAAACTCTTGAATTTTTAAATATTTCATGGGATTAATTAATTTTCACTTTTTTAGGCGAAAATAACTAGATTTCTGATGATTATAGCCCAGTACTGTTTGAGAAAGGAAACGAAGATATGTTTTATACAATGCAACTGACCAATAATATAATTACTGGTTTGTTTTTTAATATCTATTCTATACCGCCGGAAATCCCCAGACTCTTAGTATACAAAAACAATGTGCATTAATCTTAAAACATGTCTACCTGGGAACGACCCTTGTGTGTCCGCGAGGAAACGCTCGAACCGAACAGCCTAGACGTCATGTGGCTCAAGCTCTCTTCCAAGGGATTAACCACGTTCGTATGCTACTTCTATCGCCCTCCGACCGATAGAGCATACCAAAGCTTTTTTTACAACACTAGCTACCACTTTTGACTCAATACTGGTCGACCGCCTTAATTCAGAAATAACCCTTCTGGGAGATTTCAATACCCATAACACCAACTGGCTAATACACGATAACAAGACCGACATCGAAGGTAGAGGAGCTGAAGCATTCGCCATCAGCTGCGGGCTAACTCAACTTGTAGACGAACCAACTCAGATACCAGAGAGGGGCGAATTTGCTGCCCTCTTGGATCTTTTCTAACCACAAATCTTGACCAGTACATAATTACAGTTGGTCCGCCATTAGGTACTTCCGACCTCCAACTTATTACAACGGTTTGTGACCTGCCACTACTACAGAAGGATCCACCATTACCTCGTAAAATCTGGCATAGCAATTGTGCAAACGGGGAGAATATATACCTAGATTTTCCTTGGCTCGACGTCTGCTTTGGCACTGACGACCCGTCGCGTCGCGTCGGTCTGTTGCGAAGAGATCATGCAAGTAATCACCTCAGGAATGGAAGAATATATCCCAAATTCCATCAAGTTATCGTCAAAAGAACTGAAAAATGATTACTTGTACTCGTGTATCCACTCACCATTGATATACAGTGTGAGATGAGATGTTGTGGGTCACCTTGTACACCAATGCAAAATATCATCTCTAAACATAAAATTCTTTGAATTTTCTTCTAGGGATATTTCTAGTAAATTCTCTATAAAATCATTTAAGTATTTCAAATCTCATCTAAGATAAGATCCCGCTAAATATCTATTTAATATTATACAATAAATGCAATATTTTATTTTAATTCTGAATTCAAGCTTTGATAGTAGGTACCAATAGAATATTTCAATAACTCATTACTTAGTATTTTATGTGTCATCCCCCTCATAGCGCCAAAAATCGTTTTCTTTGACTTCCGTCGCGAAGCGGCTCTTTTGTCGTCATTGGCACAGGCCAATGATCGAACACGTAGCAAAGGTTTAGTGATCGGTTTTTTTCCCGAGGAAGAACCGGGCGTCCTAGCCAGAAAAAATCTCTATTCACGCCGGTCCCAGGCTGCGGGAAACCGGATGTTCCTGTGGAACGATTTTTGTCTGTGAAAATTTTTGTAAATGTGGGTGGCCGTAACACAGTTTAGTGCCAGCCAAAGTCGCGGTCACCCCCGAATGATACCACTGTCCAATAAGGATGTAACCTATCTAGGAGAGCTGCCTCAGCGCTAGCTAAGCCCGGCTGATGGTTGCACTGGCAAGTTACCTCGTCGCAGTGCCATTTAGCTCATGTAAAAAGAGGCACAGCGTAAAAAAATCTCTTTCTGATTAGCTGAGTACGTTGCGTGGGAATGCCCAGTCCTGAACGCGCGTCGCTAGAATTTATTCAGATTCCGAAAAGGTAAGAAACAAGAAACAGCGTTGGCACTGATGCGAAACGACATCGTTGATTGTAGGAAACCAAATGGGGCTACTAGATCATCCATTTAGCCCCTAACCCCGCATCTCTGAGGAATGTATAAGATTTCCGTTTTTTTTTTTAATTTTCGCCAATTTCCGGACGAGCTAAAGGGAATGAAAAGGTATTGTATAACCAGCACTTTTAACTGGTATCCAATAAGCCTCCTACCGAATTTATTGAATTTTTCTGAGATTTTGAAGTTTCCGGAGAATTAAAAAAAATTAAGACAGAAAGTAAGTGCTTGAAGATACCTTAAGCGGCCAAATACCAATCAGTCTACAAGGCTACGATCCCTTCATCTACAGTGTGCACCATGTCGCAAGTCCCCGCGGAAAAGGTTGGGTGAATCTGCTTGTTTGGGTTCCACCAGTATGGTTCCTCTCTGGTTCTGCATACTAGTCGTAGTTAAACACTGGGAGAAAGTAAAGCGCGTCGATCCAGGAAACTAGGGAGCCCCGGACCCGGACTGCCCCGTATTTTAACTACTCGGCCTACGGGTGAATAGTGGAAAAGCACATAAGCCGAAAAAAAAAAGAACATAAGGCTTAACCCAAAGATCTCGGGGTGATTCAAATAGTGATAAGATATTGAAGCTATATAGCTGCGACTGGAGCTATCTCACTGAAAGAATCAAATGCTACTTACACTAGTTTGTATACCATGTCCGGGGGATAATTTCATCTAAAACATACACATATTAACCCGGAAAAGCCCCCGAACTCACACAGGCCTCTTTTGAATGATCTTCCGAAGCAAACTTCACTAAGCGCTTCAGGAATTGACATATCACTCAATTCACCCATGCATTAATCACCAAAAAGCCTCCCTTGGCTCACACAAAACCTCTGTCAGGAAAGTTTCATGCAGCATCTGACACGTTCCCAGGAAATGACAATCACATATAAACACACCCAAATTAATCCCGAAAAGCCCCGAAAACAAGGATTCTTTAAAGCCCTCCCTGAGCAACTTGCATAGACCCCTCTTGCGGGTATCGTAACCAAAAACTTACGACCGAATGCCCGACATGCTCTAAAGACAATTTAAGTTGGATGCTTGTTAAACTCGTATGGATTTCGGTTTCGCAAGACCCTTAAGTCTTCGAATCAAGCTTTGCAAATCTCGCGAGCGGTCCGGAGCGAGAATCATAAAATAATTTGAAGACTAATAAGTATTAGATATTATTTAAATATATTAAGTAATTAGTTAGCATTCATTCAGAGAAAAAATCAAAATAATACTTGTTATACCAAAAATACTAGTTTAGAGAGTTGGACTTTCCTAGAACGTGCATAAGACTTATCCAGTAAATTGGAGCCCACATGATTTGACTTAGGCCCCCGGACTGATAGTAAGATCAGTTTATGGGTTGGACGATGTCTGGAAATCTTGGGAAATTTTAAATAACGTGTATTCGACTCGATAATAACTGGACATCCCTTATTACAAACATTGTAGTGACATAAATAGTGTTATTATATTAGATATCTAAAAGTGTCAAAAATTATTTTTTCTTCAAACGTCAGTAAATCCATCATTACTCGACTGTGTAGCCGGCAGTGAAGTTTCGCTTTTCCTCCGCCGGAGGTAAAAGTGTTGTCATATCAACATAGATACAATACAAACAAACATCAAAATAAGCGTCAACAACTCAAGAGTTATTAAACTAAAATTTGTATTTATCACTCAATTTGTGACTGCATTTCTAAAAATCACTAATTTAGGAACAAATTGGTTATTATTTAATCGAACTTACTCAATAACTGCTTATCAATACGGAATTAAAACTCAATCGAAAACGCAATTTTAAAAAAATAATTATTGTTGACAGTGTCCACTGACAGCTTTATATGACATTATTATAGCAACAAACTGAGCCTATTCACCGACACCGCACCGGTCTAAGCCGCCTTGGGAACCAACTTATCTTTAATAATAATTATTATTACTATTAAAAAGCGACGTTTTTGCATTAATTTGTCGACATTTGAAGAAAAAACAGCATATTTTATTTGGAGGAAAAGTTACTTTTCATGGCTTGCTCTCTATTACCAGCCTCACTCCGTTCGGCTGTTAAACACGTGCGCGCCATGAAAAGTATTACTTTTCCTCCATATAAAATAATATACTATTCCGAACCAGTCTACGCGCACCATAATGCCCCGAGTGCGAATGAGCTTTGGTGTTTGAACTAAAGCGAGGTAGATCAGCGGAACAGGTAGCCTTAATTCAGAGTCTCCTCTGACTTCTAGCAAGTATATTGAAGACTCTGGCGAACTCATAGTAGACCCGAAAGAGGTACCTTTGGCTATCACATGAAATCTTTTTCTGAATTTCTGCTTGTCTACTCAGGCCGGCCAATTAAACTAGTGTCTTCAGACGGCGGTCTGTTTTGATCTTTTCTGGTGGCGTTCGGCGACTGGCCGAATGTCGGCAATAATTAAGTTGTTTCGCATTGCCCTCCAATCGCTGCGCTCGCCACGGGGGCTCAAGACAAGGATACTAACCAAGTGCTAACCAAACCTAACCCAAGCCATACCCAAAATCGAAGAAAAAGACTTTTTACAAACATAACCTAAAAAAGAATTAAAAACATAGCTTGGCACTGACGGGGATCGAACCAGCAACATTTGCATCACAAGCACACTGTCTAACCACTGACCTATCAGACGATTACACGGGATCCCAGTGTACCGTGAACACATGGGTAATTCTGCCGATTTGTCCAACGTCGGGTCGCGTCGTGGACTCGACTAGAAAAGGTCAAAACAGATCGCTGTCAGAAGACGCTACTGCCAATCTCTCAGTATACCGAGTATATGCCGCCCCCATAATAAATCTTTTGGGAGAAATTATTATGAAATTAGTCGAAAAGCTTCGCGCTTTTGAATAGATAAAAATGCGGCCTCTCTTGATTTAAAATCATAATTCTCTTGCCATAAAGTGGATAAAATTACTAGAAAAACGCTATTTGTTCAAAGTGAATAAAGGCTTAAATCAAGACCGATAAGCAAAAGTGTAATTGGCACAAGAACCAAAATGTCTTATTAGAAGAAATTTTTCTTTTGAGCCACACCCATCTTATTTTAGGTAAAGGATCAGAAGATTTAAATCAAAGAAATTTTTTCTTAGCCGAAACACTTGTAATTTTGATATGAAACTTGGATCTCTAAATCCAACAACTTTAGATCTCGGCTATAGAATAACATTCTCTTGATCCAAGAGTATTTGATCTTGACTACCGAATGCAGTTTTCTTAAACCAAAAGCTTTTGATCTCCACATATGACTATCGGCTGCCAAAAAAGGTGCACATGCATTAATCTTTCTTCCGAACGGAACATTATAATATTCTGCAACTGCATTTTAATTTAAACCCTATTTTTTCCCATACGCAATTACAGTATAGTACTAGTCCTTCGAAAAGAAAAAAAATGATGCACCTATGTCCTTTGGGCAGAAAAAAAGGGTTATGGACATTCTGAAAGCAATCGAAAGGCAGTAAAAAATATGGTTAGAAAATAATATATTTTTTAACATTTAAACACTGTTAATTTAAACATTAATAAACATTATTAATAAACATGATGTATTAAATGTATAGCATTTAATTTGAAATCCTTACTTGATCTGATCACGTCAGGCTGCTGATGGCAAATAGGTCTCTTTAGTCTTATTCTGTCCCCAATGTTAGGAGTCAAGAAATTTATTTTTTCCTCATTTAATTCTTGAAGAATTGACATTTCATCTTTCATCAATTATTTGTTCTAAAAAATAATATATTTTTTAGACGGTGCTGTTTTTTATTTTTGAACATCGCTATATTTTATTACTTATTATGCAAAATTATTTTAAAAATATTGCCTGCAAATTGAATCAGGTATATATGCCGCGTATATATTAAATTTGGATTCATTTCGCTCGATATGCAAAAATTTAAAACGAATAAATAATTCGATACCTCCAAATTTACCACCTTCATCCCATTGCTTTTCACGAGGCTTTATATTAGTTTAAATCTTCATTACATCAAAAGGAAAAAACTTTAACCGAAACTTTACCATGCAACCAAAATTCCCAGATTCATGAAGAAAATAAAATCCGACCAAATAGGACTCGTTAAATCTCCCCCTCCTTCCCTTTTGTCCGGATCTACGCTTCTCAAACAATTTGTTATATAAGCAGTTAATCGAGCAGTTAATTATATTTTAATATTAATATTTTTAATGTTATTTTGCTAAATTGCTTTTATTTACGTAATTGTTATGTTGTCATTAAAATATGCCACCAAACCGTAATGCTCTTGTTAAAAAAGTGGTCTTGATATACCTAAATGGTAAACGCTCTTGTATCAACCCCGATTTTCTTTTGCTGAAGAATAAAGGTATTAATACAAAAAATAACAGTTTTGTTCCAAAATGTTCTATTTTGTGTTTAGACCCTGGGGTATTGAGCCAAGTAAAATTATCTTAGCTCAAGACCCAATGCTTTTGTGCTTAGATCTTAGGGTATTGAACCAAGTGAAATTATCTTAGCTCAAGACCGAATAGTATTAGTTACGGGATGAGTGTGCCGATTCCGCCATTATGAAGAGCGTGTACACGATATGTTTAATTTTTTATCGCCATAACTGTCAAATTTTGACCTTAAATCTATAGGCAAAAGTTTAAGCTGTATGGGGAAAACTGCTAGTTTTTATTTATACCCTATCTCCTAAAATACAGATTAGTAAATAATATTTTCATTACTATACCGGCAAATCTAAGCTAAGCACACACAACATAAAAAATATTAGGATGTGCTTACCTTCAAATATTGCGTATAAAGGATCCAGTTTCCATTTGTTTAGAAGTGTTTTAATATCGATCATTTAATTTAAAAAAAAAATTCACAAAGCCTGCCCGCCAAATTCAACCTGTAGATTACAAGATATACAATGGTTATGGCACTCGCCCACTCGCACTGATGCGATCGCAACTTAAACGAGAATGAACGCGCCGAGCGCCGACGCGGTGTATGAATGTTTTGAATGTATGACGCTTTCGCTGTGCATCCCCTCCACGTTTACTTGCCGATTATGTTTTTTGATAGTTAATATTAATGCATTTGGGAAAACAGCTTGGAGTAAGAGTTTAAAAAGATATATCTCTTGCTTGAATTGCCTAAATAATGTAATTCTTATAGCTTTTGAAATAAGATAAACTGCATTTGTTTGAAGAAACACTCGTTCAAGAGAAATTTAGATAAAATTCAAGAGCGTCAACTTTCCTAGACCAAGATCTTTTTCCTTGCACCGAGAAATACTTTCTTATACAGATATATTTTCTCATGACGGTACATTGATAAAAATGGATTCTTTCATTCAAAGAAATTCATTCATTTGAGAGTAAAGACATTTAATTTATTTCAAATTCCCTAGCTTTGATCTAAGAAAAATGATGCGTTTAATCCTAAATCCCAATTCTTTTGGTTAAATGTTATTTTAATCCAAAATCAATGTATTTACCAACAAAAAATCTTATTTCACTACTTTGTGTTAAAAGCGTATGTTCTCCTCCTAAAGCCATCCGATAATAGGTTACCGCGAATTTTTGTGCTCTTGCGCAGACACACGCATTCGCAGTTGAAGTTGAACCATCGATCATTAGACGCATCGACCATTGTACCGTACTCGGCCACGTGCTATTATTTTACATATTGTTACTTATATATAGTTATTATTTAGAGTACTTTTATATTTATCTTCTTACAATATTGCGATAAATATCACGAATACCAATATCAAGTGATGTAATGGCCAAAAGAACTGTTGGAACTTTGGGGCTTTAGCCATTTACTAACCCAACCTAAAATTTGAAGGTAAGGTACGAGTTTTTTATTTGTGTTCTTTTTAGGTATATAATAATATACTATGATGCCAGTTTTATAATAACCAATACCTATATTAAAGAAATTAGTCGGCAATATTATCGGGTATAGGGCCTTTACTGCTTTTTTAGAATGTAAAAACAAAAATGGCGATACTTTCATCTGAAAAGAGCGCGATATTTGTCAGAATGTTTCAATATTTTAACACAAAGTGTTAATAGATAATAGGCATTTATTTTCTATATCTAGAAATTCCGACTAAAATTTGTTTCTTTTTAAATAGTTTTCTCTTGACCTAATTTTATTGGTATTTTTTTAGGCTCCCCAAACTTCAAAAAAATGTAAATCTTGATCCAATACTGAAGGGCATAGATGAATTCAATAGTGATGGAGCCCAATTGCCTCAAGTCCAAGTCCCACACTTTTCAACTGAATTTTTCAATGGATTTGAAGTAATAAATCTTGGCTTTGTTACAAATACCCAAATTGTTTAACTTAAATTCTAAGAGACTTCTAATAAAAGAATGTGATTTTTAGATCGAATTCTTAAGCTATTGCACCAAAAACCTATGATTTTTTTGTAAACCTTCATTCTATTGGCTCAAATTTTTTAATCTTTTGATCCGGGTCATTATTGCTTTAGTGATAAAATTGTGGCTTTTAAGATTAAAACATGGATGGCTTCTTTTAACTCCATGCCTTTTTATTACAAAGAAAATCATGAAATGATCTCAAAGTAATGGTAGCGTTCCTTTAAACCCTTCATTCATTTCGCCCTATTTAAAGTCCCCGTTTCTTTGTGGGAATGGGAAATCTCTTTGGGGCAAAGTTTCTTTTTTCAGTGTAGTAATTTTTGATCAAGAGCGTTGACTACTTTGAGTCAAGCACGAATTAGCCGGTCACTGGAGCGCAGCGGTTCCAACGACACATGCTTCTTCTAATGGGACCTATATGTGTGCGGACGTCAGTTCTACATACACATTCTATAACAATAACAATTATTTGCATCATAATTCAAATACTAAAATATCTTTATTTTAGATATCTTATTATAAGATAATGATTTTTAACTTTCTTGAGAGAGAATTGGCATCTCTATACGAGACGAGTGAATGTTTTATTCTCGCGCCATATCTACTTGTTTATCTTTGTTTGAGCTTTCTACAGTTATGTGGTTATTGGGAATGATGTAAAAAGTAGTGTCACTAGAGGGTTGTAAACGTTTAATCTCTGAAGTATAGAATGTTCAAAAACACAAAAAAATAAAACTATTTTCAACTGTAATTGCTACTTTAAAAATGTTTCAGTTATACTTTATGTTAATGAGGTGAAAGGGACCTATACTCTTAGTGCGAAAATTTTTACCACCAGTTCTTAGTTAAATTTGGAGCAATTCAGCATGTTTATTTTAGCTATTTGCCGTTGAAGTCTTATGCCTTATCTACTACCAGTTTGTTTATAGCGCTAGTTTACCGAAATGAATTCGTTTTCCCAGGGTCCGGGGACTTAATATGCGACCGCTTCCGAATAATGAAATTCGTCGTACCTGACTACGGACCCGGACATCCCCAGGGACTATAGGTTTTGACAAATGACGTGTTCATGTACGTGTAGTTGTCGCGCGGTTTCCTTTCCTCGGCGCTGTGGCTTGTTTGGCGAGCCGTGAGGCAAAACTAGCGATCGCATAAAACCCGACAGGACACCGCAATTATAGTACGTCAAGATAAAACGGTCCGCGGCTACAAATTGCGACCTTTACTTCCATGTGGTTGCAGTTTATATATAAAGCTCTTTCATGGTTTGTTTTTCCGTTTTTCGTTTTATTTTGTCTTTTTTAGGACGGTACAAACGGTATATGGTCAGCCCCGAGGTTTTGAATTTCAATTTTGTCACGGAGTAGGTGCAGACTTTGTAATGCTCTAAACAAGAAAATCTGAAACATAGATTCAATTCTAATTCATAAGGCACCATTTCTAGTTGGTCAAATTCAAAATCACTCTTAAAACGCTTAGACAGTTATTAGTTTTGGAATACGTCACCAGACACGTTATAACCTTCAATTACTTATCGCTACGGGATCTATAAGGCGACCTAAGCCCGAGTCCAGTTTAATATCTTCTACTTAGTTAATATGCGTCCCAATTCGTCGCCAGAAGGTTCAGTACAACGGGCCGTTTCCCGCAATTACTGACCGAAACACCTATAATTTGTGGTCCCGAAGTGGACAACGGCTGTTGGTGCTGACATTAGTATCGATCAGTATACGAGTATACTAAAGATAAAGTCCCGACGGAATAAATAATTGAGAAATGACATCATTATGCACACCTCGGCCACATGTAAAATATAGTAGCGCATTCAAGCCTTTCATTCTTTTAAATGTAATAGTCGAATATTTGTCTAAAATGTGATTTGTATGATGAATACGCTAAATATTTGCTAACCTGCCCTAAAAACTTCCGCACTTTATATTTCAAGTTTCCGTGATGATATCGAAGTCGGACGACGTTCCTTCTCCTACATCAAAAAGCCCAAGGCGCTTTTTTTATGTTCCCTGCAAAGCAGCGCATACTCGTCTGGATGATCTCGCTTCAAACTTTGATTTTTACAATTCTCTGATAAAAAGCACCGATAATGCGTCCGACTTCTCTTTGACCTGTTGCAATTGAGATTTAATTGGTCCCCTCTAATTATTTCGAGTGAAAATTGCATAGGATAAGGCTAAAAAAGTTATGAAAATTACAGTTTTTGATGTGTAAACATATTACGCGGCGATATGAAGCTAAATCTCGGCAAATGGGACGGAAATAATATGTGGGTACGGAAAAGTGAAGGCCTATGTGACTGGGTATTATAAATGCGAATGTGTTTGTTTATTTGTTTGTTTCTTACGCTTTCACGGATAAACTAATCGACCGATCATCATTAAATTTTGTACAGATATTTTCAAGAGTATAGTAAAGGACGCATAGGATACTTTTCGTTTTTACCCGCGGCTTCGCTCGCGTTGTTTTTTACCGTTAGTTTCAATCCTATTTTCCACGCGTAAACTACTAAACCGATCATCATGAACTTTTGTACAGATATTTTCAAGAGTATAGTAAGGGACAATTTTAGCTTTTACCCGCGGCTTCGCTCGCGTTGATTTTTACGGCAAGTTTTAATCCTATTTTTTATTTTCTTGTGGTTATATTTGTAAAGTTTTTTTTCTTCATTTTGGCCATGCCTTGGGTTAGTTTTTGTTCATTGCCCCCTGTAGCGAGCGAAGCGTGAAGTGTAATATTAGACATTCTAACGCAAACGTTACAAATGTAAACATCAAACGACGCAGGTCCAGGTGGTATCTGTGACGGGAAGGTGTTTTGCTGGCTGTCTGTAACCGTTAGTGTAAAATGTGTTCTTTCACTGAAAAAATGGAGTTTATTCAAGCAAATATTTGTTTGCTAATGGCCAAACAAATATTTGTTTGAATAAAAAATAATATTTATTTGATTTATTTGTAAGATTTTCTTTGTTCGAAATAAATATTTATTGCGAACAATATGATTTTATAATCGTTGTTCACATCAAACAAAAATAACTTTAAAACAAATAAAATTATTTTGATTCAAAACGAGAAATTATTTCGTACAAATACCCAAAACATTGATTTAAATACCCGGCCTAATTAAATTAAAACACAAAGATTTGGAACAAATATAACATATATATGTTCCAAAACTTTTGTGTTTTGATTAAAATCTGAGGTATATTTGTTTCAAAAACTTTGTTTTAATTTAAATAGGTCGGTTATTTAAACCAAAGCTTTGGGCGTTTGCACGAATTAATTTCTCTTATTTGAATCAAATCATTTTTATTTGCTCAAACCTGTTCAATGTTTACTGTTTGTGTTAGTGATGACTGCAAATTTTTGGCTGTTGCAAATATGTGTTCATCTTTCTAGCTTCTTAGCTTAAAAAAATAAAAACACTTTTATTATTCTTAAGACGTATTTAGGTTTCACGTTTTACCTGAAACAAACTATATGTCTTAGTTTTCTTTTAATTGCTAAATAATCCAAAATCCAAACCCTATCTAACCCGGCGATTTGTAAATGATATGTCAGAACACTTAACTTTTAATTACCAAATTCATGACAGGAACAGTTGTCCACAGTACCTAAATGAAATAAAATCTTAAAAGGGATATCCAAGAAACATTTTTGTGAGGTTTATGCCAAATAATCCAAATTTGCAACACGTTTTTTTTTAAGATTAAACCCCAAATTTTTTTTTCAATTAATTAAAAAAAATTGAACCTAGCTCCGGAGAGTCGCGTTACAAAGCCCGGCCCCTGTCGTGGGGTCGTTTGAGCGCCACCCGTTCGAGCCAGCTAAACGGAAAAAGCTCGGCAGGTGTTGTACCGAGTGGCTAGATTCGCTCATAAAATTAACCGGTTCCTAATTTCGAACTATAAAAAAAAAGAATAATTATGGCACTATAATCAACTAACTTAACCTATCAAAAAAATACAATCTAAAAATTTAATGGACACTATATTTGCTACTAAATTCTTTTTTTTGCAAACACAGCAACAATCTATCTGGAGAAAATGGTTATATTAAAAAAATGTGGTTGAGTAGACAAAAGAATGTTAAATGACTTAAAGTAATTAATAAAATAAACTGAGTACAATATGAAGATTGTACGTACAGAGACCAATTCAGTTGGAAAACCTCAGTTCTATATGCCTTATCACTAAATGCACTAAACTACTTATCAAAGTGATCACTTGGCGCAGACTAAGCTTCTTACAACTAGGTACGCGTGCGCTAATAGCTGCACTGATGGTGATAATATGCCGCAATGAGCGGACACAATGATTAGATCAAAAAAACTTGAGAAGTTAATAAAAGCACCAGATCAGATTAAAAATTTGGCTAGCTTGATTCATATGATAAAAAGATAAAATTCAGAGCAGTTATATCTGCCGACTAATTAATGAAATGAAAAATTAATGAAAAGAATGAAGTTATCCAGCCAGCACTTATCTTTTAAAATGAGAAAACAAATCAAAGCAATTTGATTAACTGGTCCGATAAACCAGTGTATAAATGTAAATTAAATTAATTAAAATCAATGAGCTACCTCAATTCAATGTTTGATTTATATCAATAAAAGTAAACGAAGATTAAACATAAGACACAATGAAACATAAAACGTATACCCAACCCGTCATCGAACTCTGTCGATGGCCTCTAGTGCGGGAACCACAGCAGTTCTTTAACAGAAGTTCTGGCCCAGCAGAAGAAATTGGTTCATCAAGTAAACCTGGCCCAGCAGAAGAAGTTCTGGCCCAGCAAAAGAAGTTCTGACCCAGCAGAAGACGTTCTGGCCCAGCAGAAGAAGTTCTGGCCCAGCAAAAGAAATTGGATCGTCAAGTAAACTTCTGCCCAGCAGAAGAAGTTCTAGCCTAGCAGAAGAAAATTGCAGTCCTTCAAATAAACTCTGGCCCAGCAGAAGAAATTGGTTCATCCCGTAAACTTCTGCCCAGCAGATGCATAAATACATCTTCTTTATAAAACAAATTTTCCCAGACAAAAAAAAACCATGGACTTACAGCGCAATAAAGCAAATAAAAGAGATATTAAGGTTCAGGTAACTTGAATATAAAAAGATAGATATGAATCACCCCTAAAAGAATATATAAACTTCCCCATATGATCAAAATTAAAGTTGCATTAAAATAAAAATTCGGATCAGATAAAATGGAGTAGATAAGATAACACATGGGAAAAGCAAATGGCGTTATGTACCCAAAAAAATAAAAGGTAGATAAGCAATCAATTACATTAATTTAGGCAAAAATGGTAGCCATATTTACCTCAGATTCGGACTTGAGGGTATATTAGAGGAGATTCGACGGTCTCGGTCTTATGGGACGAACGTGGAAGCCGCTAGGACAGCTTGTAGAGCCCGAATAATCGGTCGTGTCAAAACACAAACAGAAACGCACGATAAATCCCCTCAAAAGGGTTGTATTATTTCACAATACGCAAAACGGGCAGTTTCTCGCTATACTGGCAAACGTTTTCCAGGCGAGCAAAACTAGAAAAAGAGACCTCTCCAACGTTCCGTCTTCCGTCAATTTGCCTTAAATTAAATACGCAAGTAGTAATGGGCTGAAAACTTGACGAGTGATTCGATACAAGGAATAATTCTAAGAAAATAAACGCCTTAATTCTCGCTTATTATCATGATAAATGACGGCGGAAGCCACGAATAGTGAGCTAAAATTACATTCTTCCAGAAAGGCTAGGAAATGCTCTAACAGAAATAATAAACCTTCAAAAATCTAAATCGAGAATGAAAAACGCACGATACGTAGCCCATTCCTATTATTGGGCAAAAACCTTACAAAAAACTGGTCAGCTGTACCGAACGAGAAATATATTTAAAGCAGAGGTCCTAAAACGATCTCCGGAACATCAACCTAGGGTTCTCAAAAGGTAATAGAATATTCAAACTGAAATTAAATTATGGTTCAATAAGTCAAATGCAACGTATTTGCAGGCTAACTGAATTCTTTAAAAATATAAATCGATTCGCTGGCTGTTTACGATAATATAATGCAAATCAAGCCAAGTTAACTTAATAATAAGGTACATACATCGCTTATCAACTAAAATAGATAATCACAATGGATTCTAAAAGCTAATACGAATATATAGCTAATCTATGCTTAAAATATAGGTAATTTTACATTGAGAAAAGAGGCAATTTCAAGCGAATTATTAAATTCAGAATTAATAAACCGATGAGTGCAAAATACAGCATAGTTTTTTTCCTAAATGCGGCATATAAATGAAATTTTAAAATTGGCAAAATCGAACTGTTACAATTCAAAGGTATTAAAACTAAAGAACAAAACGAGTATTCCCAAAATATAAATACAAAATATAATCAGATTATTTTGTCTCTGCTTATCACTGGTTTTGAAAGTTAATCATTTTTATAATAAAAAACTATTATTATAAAAACATCTTTTTTCTAAATACTAGATAGGAACATAAACATATTATGGGATAAGTTGTACTACTTATTAATTTTAACGGAAACTCACTAGTTTTTATAAAAAAATACTAAAATTCTAGAGTCCATAAAAATGTTATTATATAAAAATAGTGAAAGGCAGCAATATTTTACTTAATTAAACTAATAGGACATACAACTACCTCTCCAGATCCAGTATAATGAGCATTGAACGGAAATGGCACAAGATTTTCACCGATTCTATTGTTAGTAACGACATTAAATCGATTTCCATCAGGCTACGTAAAATTTCGATGCAATCAATATTTTGATCTAAAAATAAAACAACAATAACTAAAACAAAAAATAATAGAAACGAAACAATTGTGACTGTTGTTTAAGATGCTATTTGAATAGCCTGCTGCATTGTTTAAAAGTATATCTTATCCATTTAACTAAAATAAATATATTTTTTTAAATACTAATAGATTTATTCGAAATAAAAAAAAATTGCTCCAAAACTGTACTTCCATGGATCAACCATTTATTTATTCAGATTGAATAAATAGGGCTTTGAAATACCTATCAATTCATATTCATATTATGTAGGTACAAGAACGAAAAGGACACCATTGAACTTGTGCAACGTAAAAAGCAAAAATACTTAATCAAGATCGTACGCCAAACTGCCTAAACGTACTGTTATACACTATTGTAGGCGTATATCGCGTGAATTCATCTGCATTTCTAGGTAGTAACAGCAGAAAACAATGTTTAATTACTAGCAAAACTCACGCCATTTTCATTATGAGAGAACGCTTCTTATTTACAAACGATTAATTATGTACCTAGCTAAGTAATATAATAAAAAAACGTAACTTACCTTGATATGAGGGCACAAAATGACCCAAGTCCCACTTAATTAATCTATTTTCCATCACAAATACTAAAAAAAATAGCGACCTTGGGCGGATACTTTCTATAAAATCTCCCTATAGGACGGCAGCAGAAATGAAACTGAACTAAGGGCACGAGGATCGTAGAGCGTCGACGCGGCTGCGCAACTTCTACGAGTTGAACGAGACTGGGATGAAGTAATAATATTTGGTTCAATATTCACAATATTTAATTTAAAGCAACCCTTATTTGTTTTAAATAACGGAGAGGTTTCGTATCTGTAAAGCTTTAAAGCGAATAAATATGTGTTTAATATGGAAAAAAGTCTTGCTATCACAAGGCAAAGAAATAACCAAGAAAAATCAAACACGCCCAATTATTTATATAAAATAAATTTTGTTTAATCTAAGTAATTTTTATTTAAAGCAAATAAATAAAAAGCAAAGAAATATTTATTAAAGTTTTTTTCCACATTTTATCAGTGTTCTTACGCCAGAATATAGGCAACCAATTCCAAATAAGTGGTTGCCTATATTCAGGCATCACGCGGCCTAAGGTGCCATTAGATTTTCATGTCGACGATGTCGATATAGGATATGTTTACACATCAGTGTATCGAGTACTAGCAGACTCGCTCAATTTTTGCAGATTTATTTTTGCAAGTCGCCAGATATCACTAAAATTCTAATATCCTTGGCGTTTCTTCTACAAAAGCTAAAAAACAGCTTTTTATTGAAAGATATCTACTTAAACTGCGAGAAATATAAATTAATGTAAAAATATAACATATTCCGAAGATAAATTATACCGATTTATTTTTACAAGTTGCCAAATATCAGCAAAATACTCTAAATTAGGTTTATTTACAGATTTGTACAGAAACTAAACTAATTTTCCCAAAAGTTTTTTAAAAGTTAACAGATTTCTCCAAACCATTAAAAGTACATAAGTGAAAAGCTCCATGCACCTGTGTATTTTACGGTACGAAATATGACATCACCGAGAAAAGTGTTCCCTCGAGATTTGGTTGATTTTTCTCAACTACCCAACTGAAATCGATTTTCATGAGAAATTGAGAAAAAAACCCAGATTTGCAACACTGATTATTTCCCCACAATTTTTTAAAAATATTCCATATTTCACTAGAATCCCCAAGATAAGATTATAGTGCCTTTTCAGGATAAAAATATATAAAAAAAAAACTTTTATCTTATGGAAGGATTTTTATTTAGGTTATGTAACATAAGTTTATAAATATGATAAATGTCTAATAATAATTCTCAAACATTAAGAGGATAGACTACCGACCTTTATTGATATTACGTTTTATTCCAAAACGAAAAAAGTTAGAATCACGAAATTTGGTGTGCGGCTTGTACATTCGATTGACTAGAAGGGATGGTGTTTAAAAATGTTATTATTTTTTTTATAACAAATTTTGAACC